>PVKE010003271.1:0-73857 GCA_004027555.1 Craseonycteris thonglongyai
TCCCCATAATCAGTTCTGCTATTGGCCTCCTGCATTTCATAGTCCAGACGCAAGATAGTATGAGGATAAAAGGGTAAACCCACCGCTGCCTTTGAAAGTCCTCTGAGGCAAGTAGTCCAGGCCCTTCTGTGACTGCACCTGCTTCCCCCAAATCTGCAGAGTGGGATGGGAATGGGCTAATGAGCATATTCAATTGCAAACTCAAGAGGCACTGGAGTGGCAGTTTAAGGCAGCCTGTGGGTCTGTCCTGATGCCGCCAAAGCAGATTTGTCCTGCATCTTTCTGATCATAGACAGCTGATCATAGAAGCTGTCCTCAGCTTCCAAATCATGCCTTTTTTTCATGGCCAAATCTTCTTGAGTAATGCTCAGGGATGCAAAAGGGCCTTCAAGCTGGAAAACCATGGGCTGATAAGTCATTGTAAGAGGAGTCAAGTAAGTTTGTCTCCATGGTGATGTTTATTCTGCTGCTCCCAGGCATAGGCTGCTCAGGTGCTCCAAAACAAAGAAATGAGAAGCAGACAAAGGTCAACACAAGCTCACAGGAAGGCTAGGGCACCTGTCAGAGGAACAGGAAGGGCAGATCTGCTAACTGGCATTGAGCCCTCCTCTCTCTGAAGACTTCTTTCTTTTGCATTTCTGGGGCTTTAGCACAGAGAACAAGGGACTGGGTCCTCAGGTGAACCTGTCTTGTATCTGCCCCCGCTTTCCAAGCCTCTCCTCTCCCTTCTGCCCTGCCTACTCCCTCCCTCCTTCTCTTCTCTGATTTAATGTCTCAGCTCCCACATCTGGAGATGACTGCAGAGGCCTCACCCACTGAGGCCCGAGCTCACAGTGCGTCAAGGCCTGCCAGTCATTTTCAACTCCCTGTCCTGTTCCTATGACCCGAATGCAAGAGTTACACAGATCCTGACCCAGATCATCATAGTGGTTTCTGCCCATAGTGTTAGGTATGGTCTAGTACAGTAGCCACTAGCCATAGGTAACTATTTAAATTTAATTAAAATTAAAAATTCAGTTTCCCAGTCACACTAGCTACATTGCAAGTTCTCTCTAGTGATGTGCGATTAGTGGCTACCATATTGGATAGCACAGATATAGAACAATTTCATCATTGCAAAAAGTTCTATTGCACAGTGCTACCCAGGGCCTCAGATATTTTAGGGTCCTGGCTCTTTCACTGAATGCATTCACTATTCTTCCCAGCTCTTTCCTGACAGGTGCAAATTTGATGACCACAGAGACTCAGGAAGACCATCTTTGTTTGAATCTGACAGATGAGTTTAAATCTATTAAAACTTGGGAGCTAAGTGACCCTAAAAAGTATCAGCCTCCTTATCTATAAAATTGGAATAATCCTATTGACCTAAGTGATTGGTGGGAGGATTAAATGAGCAAATGTAAAGTGCCTGTCAGAGAGAAGCAGTCCATAAATGTAGTTTAGGTTTTGTTATTGATAAACTGTCGAACAACACAGGGTGGAGGCCTGAGTCTTTATGAGGGATTTAAATGCAAGCACATGGTCAGGATTGGAGAATGAGTGCAGTGACAGAAACAACATGAGGAGCGTAGATCTGTTTGTTGGCCTCCTGGGGATATTTCTATTTTGGGTGCTATTTCTTCACCATATTGATTTTACATCAATTGTTAAGAGCTTTTCATTGTTTCACAGTGTGTTAAAGCATGTCTCCCCTTCAGGTATTCAGGAGTTACCACTGCAAAGTCCTATCAATAGTCACTTCTGTAGGAGCCAAGCAGGAGTGAGCTGCTAGGCCAGCTGGGGGGTCAGCTCAAGGTCACATAGAGAGAGACCCACAGGAATTTCTTGTTATGGTCAGGAACTAGTGATCAGTGTGACCTAGGCCCATTAGCTTACCACTCTTTATTCTTCTTCCTCCAGTGCCCAGCCCCCATAATGACGTAATAATGGGATTGTCAAAGATCAAATGAGGTTATCAAATCAACATTTGTTTCCTTGTGGGTACACCTGCGTCTGGCACCCATGGGGCCTGGTTCTGCATTAAACCTTAGTATGTAGCTGCTTGGCAAACATGTTGACTAGATGGTTGATTATATACAGATCCTGTTTAGAACTATGCTAGGCACTTTGCAAAAGTGGGGCAGGATTATTAATAGTGCCAAAAAGATAAGAGTCTAAACTAGGGCCTCTATTTTATTTCTACCTTCTTTCTACTCTCAGAAGTTTAAAGTTTTGTTTTTTTTAGGAAGATCTGGTCCATGATCAGTACCAGGGGTCCCTTTTTGGTCAAACCTTCCCCCCTTACTTAGTGTCCTTCTGAGCACCCCTTAAAGCCAGGCTCTGTGCTGAGGGGTATGCCATCAACCTCAGGGAAATGTGTGTGATTGACTTCCTTTGAAGCATAGCACAAGAGACAAGGGCTGGCAAACCCAGGTGCCATCCCTTCTGAGTAATGTACTCAGCAGGACTGCCTGTTCTCTACACTTATCACTCAGCACCATATTGTTGAGAATCTACCAGCCTCCCAGCCTGTAGGTTACATCCTTATCTCCTCACAGCTGTAACAACAATCTGAAGGCTTGGAATTTGTTGCTTTCCATAGGGTCTCCACTTCTTGCCTCTGTCCTCACAGTCTCCTGGTTTGTGTCATTCCTTCTTCCCATCCTGGATCTACTCTAGCTGCCATAGGAACCACTCTGGCTCCTTAAGGGCCTCCCTGTGTTTTTGTGGCAGCCAGTGGCATTTGCCTCCTTCTCCTGCCATGTGTGCCCAGGAACCAAATACTCTTGGAGAGATGAGGTAGCTGGGCCCTTTTCCTCTCCCCTGGGATAAACCCAGCTGCTGACTCTTCATGTGGAATCTTTGAACCTTCCAGCTGGAGGAGACCCTCTTGGCATGCAGGCCTCCTGCCCACTCCACCTCCACCCTAGGCAGTCTATTTCTTTGAATAGGGGATATTCTCTGTCCAGTCCAGCCTGGACTGCAGGGTACCTCCATGGATGTCCACGAGGTTCACTTTTTATTCCTCATATACTGAGAGTTGACAACTAACGATGCAAAGCCAGAGGGTCTGATTCTGGCCTTTGTAGCCCCACTGTGATGATGAGTGGGGATGGGGGCCATGATGAGTCCCACCCCATCAGGTGAGGCTCAGGCTTCTCTTCCATACCTTCCTACTAGGTTTCTACCTCAGGTATTAGGGACCATTTCCTTAAGAATGTTCTTCTGGTTTATAGTAGAGTCACCAGGGCCATAGCTTTGAAGAACATAGCATCTCTTGAGCATCCTGGTGCCCAGCAGAGTGCTGAAACATTTTATATGGTTTTCTCATTTCTTCCTCAACTGTCTTATGATGTGACTACTGCGATCACCTCCAGTTTACAGGTGAGAGAATTGGGGCTCAGAAGTGAAGTTACTTTGTCCAGGTCACAATAGAGGCTCACCTTGACTTGGGCCTGACTGTTTGACCAGGATGCCACATGCCCCTGGCACATGCACCAGTGATCTACAGACAGTGCCCAGCAGTCACAAGAGTCTCTGGAGAGGCTCACCCTCCTGTGGTCCCCATGACACGATGTGGATGGGTGATTGAAGTGGGCAAAAGAGCAGGGTTAATGCCCTTGGGGAGGACTCAGGATTCAAAGCCCTGAGACAGCATCTGTAGGATAATTACATTATGCCATGTACACATAGAGACTCTAGTGATATAAGCATATGGCAATATTCCAGACCAAACTGAGGAATCAGAAGAGACAATGGTGCCAATGGCCAGGACAGGGAGGGCTATAGTCGTACTTCGGTACCAACCCGCCTTGCTTCTGTAGATGCCAGCCCTGCATCCCCACAGCCAGAACCCCGAAGGGCTCCCCTGGTGTCTCCTATGATGAAGCAATGAGAAGGGCTAGTGAGGAAGGCAACACCTAGAAAATGTAGAACCAGCTCCTCTGGCTTTGTGCAGGGAGGGCCTGGGCTGAGCCAGAGACCTCTCTGGCCCAAGCCCTCGGTCACCACCACCTCTTACCCTCTCACTTTGGGCTATGTCCACCCTTGGTGTGGGCTGCCTAACCCCTACTGGGACCTCTAGAGCAAGCTTGTCCAACCTGAAGGCCACGGGCCTCATGCAGTCCAGGATGGCTTTGGATGAGGCTCAACTCAAATTTGTAAACTTTCTTAAGAAACTATGAGATTTTTGGGCAACTTTTGTTTTAGCTCATCAGCTATCATTAGTGTTAGTGTATTTTATGTGGCCCAAGACAATTCTTCTTCCAGTGTGGCCCCGGGAAGCCCCAAGATTGGACTCCCCTGCTCTAGATGTTGCCTTTCCCCAGCACTGCTCAGCTGGATGACAACACCCCCTCAGGCACTACTGGGCCCCAGAGCCACCCACACCAGCCTCATGACTTGCTTCATCTTTGTCAGTCTGCTCCTCCATGCTCAGAGCTCCCCATGGAGCCTGGAATAGTGAGTGCTGAGCTTGCTTATTAGTGGGTCAATGATGATGAGCCAAGGCCCCTTGTCTGGGTCTGAAGCAGAGTTCTGGGTGCAAAGATAAGACCCCTAGGAAGAAAGACCCAATTCAGTTTGCTGGTAACTCCCTGTGGAATCCCAGGAGAAGTCACAGAGCACAGGACAGGGGTGAATTGGACACTCCTTTCAGTGCCATAAAGGAAGCAAGGAGACCAGAAAACCTGGGTCAAAATTGTAGCTTTGACACCCAATTTGAACAAATCACATCATCTCTCCGGGCCTGTGTCTGTAACTAGAAGATGAGATGATGCCTGTACCTGCCTCACAGGTTGTTGTGAAGATCAATGGCTTACTAACTTTTAAAATGACTGCAATGTGAATGTTAATGATCATAACTAAAATCCTATAAACCAGGGTGGGACTATACGTATGTACAATGGTTACTGAAACAGTTCCTTTTTTAGGAGAAGCCAATATGTTAAGCTGAAAGGGGCCTTGAAGATCCTATTAATAACTTAAACTCCTTCACTTTAATGAGGGAACCAACATAGACCAGCCCAGGCTCTCCCAGTTCCACTTCCCTCTCAGTGGCAGGTATGTCCATGGGAGGTGGAAATTCACCCTTTGTTCTCTGAAGGGTAAAATGAGACTGCAGCAGGAAGCCATTTGCAGTCATCTCAGATCTGTGGCAAAGGAGAAAGTTCCCTTCCCTTTTCCCCCAAAGCCTGGCATCAACAGATTACAACAGAAACCCTCAGTAGGAGGCAGAATGCCTCTCTACCAGTTCTTCTGACACCAGGGGCCTCAAGCAGCCGGGACCCATACATTTGTGACAACAGTAAAGTGCTTGTTTTCCTCCTCAGAGCACGCTCCTATCCTCTGCCTCCCACACAGGCTTCTAGCCTTTTTTTCAGGGGGTTATCCTTCTATCTTACCCAAGCACCTGACACAGCTCATAGCTCAAATGAGGACCAAGCCCAGCATCTAATGGCTAGCCCAGTTCCAGGCAGGGAAAGATTTTGCGAGGGCCCTGCAGAATCAAAACAAACCTCTTCCCTCACCCAGAATAAACTGCACCTCCTACTGAGGGTTTCTGCTGTAGTTGGATGATGCTGAGGAATTTATCATCTTACCATTTGAGAGGTCAAAAGGCCAAAATTAATTTCACTGGACTAAAATCGAAGTGTCCAGCAGGCTGGTGTTTCTTCTGGAAGCATTAGGGGAGAATCCATTTTCTTGCTTTTTGTAACTTCTAGAGGCTGCCTGTAGTCCTTGGCTGGTGGCTCCTTCCTCCATCTTCAAAGTATACCATTTCTATCATCACCACCGTTTCCGTCTTTGGTGTTCTTGCCTCCCTCTTATAAGGACCCTTGCAATTGCATTGGGCCCACCTGGATAATCTGGGATAATATCCTCAGCTCAAGAGCCTAAACTTAATCACGTTTGCAGAGTTCCTTTTTGCCATATAAGGTAATACTGTCACAGATTCCAGGGATTAGGGCATGGATATCTATCTCTTGGGGGCCATTATTCAACCTACAACAGGCAGCTCACTTAACCCTTGAGCCTTGGTTTCATCAATCAGATGGAGAACAAATGCCCATCCGCCAGACTCTTGTGTGGGTCAAACTCAATGGTACCCTGAAACGTCCATGACCCAGGAGTAGAGGCTGAGGTCCGAGTGTTAGCTCATTCCCTGGGCCCAGCCAGAAAGGATGGTGCCTGGAAGATAGTGGAGAGGGAGTGGGGTTTGGGCTCAGTTGTTCTACCTGACATGGCTTTTCCAGGGTGCTGGGGGAGTTGGTTTGCACTGACATGGCCAAGTTTGTTACAAGTTTATGAAGCCCAGTGCGGGATACAGAGGGCACAGATGTCCAGTGTAGTAGGTCTGTCTATAAACTAAGAGGTCCATTTAGGGCTCCTCCATGTCCCTCATGCCCACCTCCAGGAAGTCACCAAGTCCTGTTAATCCCATTTCTGAATACTCCTCAAGCCCCTTATTTCCACCCTACAGCCACAGCCAACTGGAGTCCCATCTGTGCTCTCCTGGCTTCCTCTTGGCCCCACTGCCTCTGGCCTCCCTCCTCACCACATATATATCTCCCTAAACTATCATCCTGAAGCACAAATCTGACAATGCCCTCTGTTTTGTGGTTCCCCTCATCCTTCGGTGGAGGCCCAAGCTCTTTACCAAGTCATGCAGTTTCTGCCTGCCTCCCCACAAACTCCAGGATGTCACAGCCACAGCAAGCAGGTGGCAGATGTGTGAGGGAAGAGCTGGGGATAAGGGTGAAACAGATGAGGGCTAGGGAGTGTGAGGTACTATGCAGAAAGTGTTGCAGAAACAGGCCTTGCTGATGTGCTGGCAGGTGCCAGCTATGAGCTACCTCAGCCCCTAGGTAGCCTAGGTGAGCCTGTGGGTGGACACTAGGTAGGACCCAGCCATGGAGCTATTGGCCTGGTCCTAACTCAAATGGGAGACAGCTTCTGAGTGCTAGTTATTATTTTAAAGTCTGGAAGAACTGTGAGGAAGTCTTTTCTCTGCAAATGATTTTGGCCAAATCCCAGGGACAGGTAATGCCCACTGGGGCCTGGCCAGGCTAAAGGCCATGGCTTGCTGGGGGAGTGATTTGGTCTTTACTTCTGCATCAGCTAAAGTCATGTAAGTGGATCCAGGGCCCCTACCTACCTGAGCCACCACCTTGAAGCTTAATTAGCGCTTGCAAAATGCTCTGAGGCCTCAACTGTGAGGCCTCACTGAATGCAGAATATCCTTATTAATCACTGCCATAGCAGCAAGTGGAGTGGGCCTGTGGGGCAGTTGACTATGCACAAAACAATGGATGTAGCCAAGCAGTTAATTTTTGATTTTGAAGAGCGGTCCTGATCAGCTGGCTCAAAAGCAGCTTAGCTGGAAGAGGCAAGCCTGACTAGGAGCCACTTAACCCACCTCGCCATTATCCCCTTGCATTAAGTAAAAGTGATAAAACCTCCCACCTGGCTAGGCAGGGATAATGGGAGGTCTTCCAGCTAGTGGTGAAGCATCTCTTTTAATCCTGTGTAACCATGTTGTTCAGCCCTGCAAGGTTTAGCCAGGTGGAGGAGCATACAGGCTCCATATCAGGCTGGGTGTCCTTGGGCAAGTCCCTCAATCTCTGTAACTCTCAGTTTCCTATTCTATGGCTTGTGATAATAATAGTCATACCTTCTTTCTTATAGGATTATGAAATTAAAATGACATAGCACATGAAAAGGCCTTGTACCTACAGTAATGATATCAAGAGTAAGAATAGCAGTAATAACAGTATCAGGTAAGGACACTACCACATGCCAGGCACCTTTCTAAACACACCCCATAATTACCTACGCTGAGTCTCATCTTACAGATGAAGGAGCATGGCACAAAGAAGTCAAGTGGCCTCCTGATTCCCACAGCTAATGAGAGATGGTGCTGGGATGTGGGTCCAGGCTGTCTGACTCCAAAGTCTGCTCCCTCCTCCATTCACTGATGCTGCCTTTATTATGATTGTCATTATACTCATTTTAGGAATAAGTCTGTGTGCTTCATTATCATCATCACATGGGGTAAATGTACCAGCCATGCTGGGAAACTGGACCCTGAGGCTTCTGTGCTATGTTGGGCAGTGGGAGGGGCCTATAGTCTTCTTTGACCCTCTATCTTCCACAGGAAGGGAAGAAACTTCTTGTTTTGAGATGAAGGTCATGTATGTGGGTTTTCTTACTCATTAAAACTCTGGAGGTGCAATGAAATGTGTAAGTAACACGTTTTTAAAGAGAACAGTCATTAGATGCTGAAAGAGACTAAAAATGCAGCCCTATCCTGCCTCTTTCCTTAGACTATACATTGAGGAGACTATTGTCCCCACACGTGGTTAACAAGAGGCTACCTGTAGATGATAGAGCAGGAGGTCCCTGGTCCCTTGGATACCAACTGTCCCTCTTTCACTGACTGATCCCTCAAAGGAAGGTTCCTGAAGGCTGACCCAAACTCTGGAGCTAGTTAATATGCTCAGTCCATGTAAGAACTGCAGCCAGTCCCTGCAGGGTACCCTGACTCAAGGGCCATCAACCATGAGCTTCTCCCTGTCTCATTGGTGGTCACAGTAGTTCTGAGGAACCTTCCTGCAAGACCTACCTGGTCACTTCTAAATCAGCCCAAGGGTGTGGCCCAGGGGTGTGGCCCAGCATCCCTCACACCTCCAGGACCAAATGGCCCAGCCACATACCGTACTTGCTCTGTCCCCAGCCTCTCCCCTGCTTCCTCACTCCTCCCTCCATTCCTGAGGCCCACTTCTACACATGATAATCTGGGGCCTGCTCTGTGTACAGCTTTGTCCTCATGCCACCTATTCTGTATCCTGCCCTTGAGCCCTTCTTCAGCATTTGGCCCTTATACCCTCACCCCGTTCTCCCAAGGAAGAGTCACGCACCCAGGAGACCTGTCCTAGATCTAGCTCAGGTCTAGGTTCCCTGCTTCAGACTAATTTCCAAGAAAGACAGGGAGCTCCAGTTTCACACCCATGTGGCAATTCTGAGGGGACAGAGCCAGGTGCCACCAGATGACTTTAGGAATGAACAAAGACTCTCCCAAGCCACCTCCCCTTTGAAATGGGCTTTTCTGTTCTAATATGGGTTCCAAACTGGTTTGTGCTGTAACATATGGCATATGGGGTGCTAGTGTAGACTACAAAGTGCGTAGAATCCTCCGAAGCTGCCTGGAGTGGGGTGTGATGCCGACATGGTGATATTGTTTGCCTTCCCCATTTGCCTTCTGGGGAACATGTCTCTATCAGGAAAGTGAGTCTCTCACCCTAGGAAAGATCTCAGCTTTAAAAAAGTTAGTGCAATTCTTTTTATATCATATGGTTATGAGTATATATGAAGTATCCAAAGGCTGCTAGATTCACATTTTCTTAGCTAAATGACTCATCACCAATCTCTCATCTACAACTTTTTTTTTTCATTTTATGAAGGCTCAGTTTACTTAGAAAGTTTTAGTTTTAGTTTTTCTCAGCCAAGTTGGTGCTCATTTACATCGCAGGCATTTTAATTGTGTATTCATCTGCCTGGATTAACAATCAGTGAACATCTCCACTGTCTCTTCTGCTGGTCCACTCAGTTTGCTATGAGCTGTGGATGCCTAGATGGGCATCTTTCTCCCACGAGAAAGCAAAACCCGAAGGCTAGAAATGCATCTTGGCCAACAGCCAACACATGGCAGGAAAGAAGGAGGGAGATCTGACCCCATGGAAGGGCAGGTTCTTGAGAGAAACATAAATTTATAAAAAATTATTAAGGCCTACCATTTAGTGAGCACTTGATATGTGCCAGCTATGTGCTTATTGTCTGTATCTTCAAAATAATTCTGTGATGCAGGCATCAGTATCACTCCTTGGCTGAAGAAACTATGGTTTAGAGAAAGTGTGACTAAGCAATGTCCCAGTGCTGGGAACCAGCATCCAGGTCTGTCTGACAAGACAACCCTAAGGCTCTATGTATGTATTTATTAATTTATACCGCACCTCATAACTCAGAGGGAGCTGTGTGAAACAGCAAAACAACACAAATAACAATAGTGTAGAAGGTGTATTAAGGGAACTCAGAAGACACCAGGATGTCTTGCAAGATATGGGCCTCAGGCTGGGCTCCGAGATTCCTAGCAGCCAAAGTGCAGAAAGCCCAATCTCTTCCCCAGTTGGTGTTGGTAGCATAAACACAAATCACACACAGACCAAGGGCCCAAAGAAGCACAAGTCTCCCTAAGTTCAAATCCAAAAGACAAAAAAATTTGCTTCCAAGTGACCTCTTAGGGAGGCCTGAATGTAACAACAGAACAATTGCAGCACCTCAACAGCCCCAGCACAGCATGAGCAGGGTGGGTCTGGAGGAGATGTGAGGCTATGGGTCATCTCAGTGTCTTTCTCAGAGAAGCCATGGCAGTTGTCTTGAACGGGGTTCCACGAGTTGTGTGCAGATCTGATAGTGAGTGCAAAAAAATGAAGAAGACAGGGCCAGGCAAAGGGAGAAACTCACCCAGAATGTGATTGTCCCTGAGGCCTCAGTGTTGTACAGAGAGAACTGAGGAGCTGAAATGGCCCCTCAGAGTTGTCCTATATGGAGACTAAGGGGCTTGGCCTTGGTGCCCTCTCCCCATTAACCAGTCATTGGCCACAGGACAACCTCTGGGAGGGGCTTAAACTGGAGTGATGCAGTTCACCTCTGCCAAGGGCATTCCCAGGGAAGGATGCAGCTGTGATATAGCCCTAGTATGTGCCGATCCTGAAGTGGGGTCTGGGCAGAAACCACAGCAGCCACTACAAAGTGCCTTTGGTTGCAGCATTTGTGAATGAGTGCCTCAGCAAACCATAGGAGGCTTTCTAGGGAGGACTGAGGCATGCTCCAAGGACATAGGCCTTCCACATGGACTTGGACAAAGCAGACCCTAGGACTAGCCAAGGCACCCCTGGAATATAGCATTCATTGCCTGTGTGCTCTGACACACCAGGTAATCAGGACCTGAAGCCCCAAAGGCTGCTCCTTTAAGCATGGGCAGCAATAGCTGCAGCCTGGAAATTTAAACACCCACCTAAGGCACACCTACCTCCACACACACAGTTTCAGAAATAAAAGATCCATCAAGCGTGGCTTTAGCAGTGTTATTGCTTCCTGGTGAACCTGCCAAGATAAACTGTTTGCTAAGCATACAAAGAGGAGGGAGAGTGAGGGGATGAGTTGGGTGGTGCCATTCAGATGAAACCTGCCAGGGTTAGAGAAAACAACAATGCGCTTAGACTTAGATTTTGCAGTTTGTCAGTTATATCCTGAAAGGATTGGGGGCAAACCCTGCTGGAGCAGCTGCAATAACTTGTGGAGGGAAGAGGGGACTGAGAGTGTAGGTCTAGAACAGCTCAAGGTCTGAGGCCCAAGGGAGGGGAAGATGGCAAGGGGCTGGCAGCACCTAGAAGGGGAAAGGGTCCAGCTCTGAGCCATGACCCATGAGAGCTTTCATTCACAGCAAGGCCTGGGCCCAGCAGGAAGCAAATGACATATGCCTGATCACCAGGCACAGTGGCGACAGCAACCTTGTTACTTCTCTGAATAGAGGTCTGGTCTCAGAGCCTCATGGAAGGCAGAATCCACAGCTCCACTCAGATTCCATTTGGTTTTTCCTGCACTTGCCTTAGTAGCCCTTGCCCCACAGATGTTGTCAGTTTGAATCTGATGCGATGAACTCTTTAAATAGCTTCCCTAATGGATAATCAATCATTTCAGAGCTTTATCACTAAATCAGGCTGTTGGACACATTTGGGGGCAAAGCTTCTATATCTGAGCCAGAAGCTCCCCTCTCTCTCCTACTTTGCAAAGCAGAGCATGTCACATTAAATACCTAATGGTCTAAGACAGATCTCTGTGACCTAAAAAAGAAAAAGAACTAAAGAGGTAGACTTCCAAGAGTCTACAAGTTACATATCTAATTTATAGATCTTTTAAAATTAGGCTCTTCATTTGAATAGCTAGGATAGTAAAATAGAATTTTATGTTGATGTTTAAAATAAGCATCTGTTATAAATATTTCTTAAAGAAGATTAAAATAATGTAAACACAGTAGGCATGGTTACACTTTTCAAGTTACCTAAATTTAAAAAGCTCTACAGGGAGAAAATTTAAGATGTAAAATAGTTTCCATAGACAGATCTCCTGGAAACTCCCAAGAAACCCGCTTTGAACCTTCTATCCAGAAAAATAAACCATCTGCAAACCTGCAGAGTTGTCTGAAACCACAGCACAAATGAACATCAGCATTGCTGATAGGCTGAATTTCAGTCACTCATCAGTTAACACAGCTGTGAGCTCAACCTCTAAGGCATCTGTCCTTCTGCCCCCACCCCTGTAGACTCTCACATCCTGCTCCACCTGACTCCACATTCTCCCAGTCCTCCCTCTGCCAGCTCCTTAGGCTTATCTACAGTCTATTTCCTCACATTTGAATGTCAATGACTCCTGAAGCTTCTTCATGGTAGGCCCTATTTGGGTCTCACTCTGCACTCACCCCGTGGGATCTTGTTCACTCTTTGGCTTCAACTACCAGCCACCTGTGTGCTGGCCTTCTCCACTTTTCTATCTCTGACTTGCTTCTCCCCTAACTGTGAAATATATGACCCATGCTCTCATGGACAGGTCCAGCTAGATGTCCCTCAGGTACCTCAGTTGCTTCCTGTCTGACTCACCAAAAATGCCCAAATCCATACCATTCCTCCCTCATCTTATCTCTCATCTCATCTTGAGGCCTCATCATCCATCCACATGCCCAGGCCTGCCCCTCCCTTAACCTCCATGTTGCACCTGTCATTGGTCATCAGTCCCCCAGATTCACTGTCTTCTGCATCCCTGCCACCATGTCCCTGGGTGACCAAGGCAACATTCTACCTGGACTTGCTGCCTCTGACCTTTCCTGGACTTGCTGCCGCTTCCCCTTATATAGCCTGTGTGACCTTTGTGGAACACAAATGAGACATATTACTCTCTCCATCTGATATCTGCGGTATCTGGCTGCTGCCAGCCTCCCTCATTTCCTCTCTGTTGACCAGACCGGAGAGACAGTGCTCTCCCCTACAGATTTTTGCACATGCCATTCTGTTCCTACTTGGATACAACCAGAAAACAAAGCCAGCTCTCATTTTGGGGGCTTGGCTTCCAGGCCTAGGGGCTGCCACCAAGAAACCTGACTTCATCTCCCACATCCCCTCCAACATCCACCAAGGGTTGGCTGAGGTGAGAAAGACAGACTGGGCCTACACCCAGGCAGGGCTGCCCAATACTGAGCGGAGATGGAGACTTGATTTGATAAAGAGGGGACACAGCTGTTCCTTATCTCCCCAAGGACACACTTAAAGATTTTCTCCAAGCTCTTAAATAATAAAGAGGAAAGTGAGGACTGTACTGTCCAGGCTATGTTTTCAAAATACTCTATCCTTCCCCCATCACTTGCTCAGCTTCACAAAAGCAGTGAAATTATCAAGTGCCCTTTTTAAATGTCCTCATGATGGGGATCTTACACTTAAACTTGTTTATCTTCTGGCTACAAAGACTTCACAGGTCACTTAAGTCCATGCACAGCAGAGCCATGTCAGTCTGGGGATGTCTAATAGCCAGAAATGGGGGAAGAGGCAAGAGTAGGGGATCAATCTCTGGGCCGACCGAGGTCCAGCAGTGCCCTCCTCCGTCTATATTGCCATCAGGCTAGTCCAGGCCAGGCCTCATCCATCCACCTCTCAGTTAGAAGTCATGAACGGGATGGTGGGGAAGGTTCTCAATGGGGAGACAAGGGTTCTTCCCCATTTTGCAAGCGAGGGAATTGAGGCTCAGGAGAGTGAGGATATTTGCTCTGGGTTTCACACTTGGTGTGTAGCAGCTGCTCAGAGATTCTGACCCAGGACCCCAGTCAGTACAGCACACACTTTACCCATTGAAAGTCACTTACTATGTGTCCTTAAACCTAAAAACAGGAATTTAACACACATTGGAAAGAGTAAAGAGGGGATTATTATGAGCTGTTTCTAAAGGAGGAATAAATTCTTTTTTGGATCCATTTTAATACACTGCCACATGTTCATGACTAGACTGGCTTTCTCTTAGTCCAATTATCTTTTTATAGTCTGACCTTTACACAGGAAGAACTTCAATGATTTTCCAATGTTTTGAATAAACTGAAATGGACAGGTACTTCAGGAGTACCTGGAAGACGGGGTTCACAGAACGACCCCTTGTGATGGGGCTCTTGCAGCTGTTTCTCTTCCAGCTGCGAGGACTCCCCTACTCAAGGTCTACCCACAAGTGGAAAGGAGCTTTGTCTTGGATTCAGAGGCAGGAGAAGCTGGTACTCCCTCCACCTCCCTAGCCCTTAGAGTGGCCCAAATTGAAGGCCAAGGCAGGAACAGGAGGCCCCACAGTGAGCTGATGGCACAGTGAGAACCACACCTCCACTCTCAAGGGCAACACCTGAGTTCAGGCCCAATAGGTCCACCTGATGTCAAAGAGCAGGCATTGCACTCAGGCATTCTGCCGAGAACTGGAGAGAAGCAGAGGGTGACATGACAAAAGCATTCATGGGGTGAGCTGGGACAGATCACTTCAGTTCTCTAGTCTGTCTTATTTTCTATAAAATGGTAAAGAGAACAGTTACTTGTAAGGTTATTGGGACGTTTATGTACTTAAGATAGTGAGTGCATAGGGTGCTCAATAAATGTGGTTCTGTTCCCTCTTCAACATCCAAAATGTTTCAGAGCACAACTTCCTAGCATGTACCATGCATGGCCATGCCTTCATATGCAGCATTATTATATTATTTCACCGTGTCTTCATAACTGGGAGATCCTATTTAAAAAAATAAGGGAATTACAGAATATGTGTTGGTTTTTTTTTTGGAACTGAACTGGGGGCCTCACCGCATTCGGGAAGCACATCCCAGTTCAGCATGTGGGTCCGCCTGGGCCGGAGCCGGGATTCGATCCTCGGTCCTCGGGGCTTCAAAGCAAGCGCTTAACCTGCTGAGCCATCCCGGCTTTCCCACTGGAATCACAGAATATAAGTCTTGAGTGGGAATTGGGAGGCTTCCTAGGCCAATTCCTCACCTTGATGATCTCACATATCTGAGATTTAGAGCCACTTACCTTGTACTTTTTCTCTTGGGTTGGGTTTGGTTTGATTTGATTGATTGATTGAAACCAAGTTACAATGTCAGAATTATCTGTTAAATAAAAGCAGGTTGGCTCTGAATGAGGGCTTTAGGGTCTCTCCTTAGAAAGGAAAGCACACTACTATTGGAGGTGCTGTGGTAGTCATTTTGTTCAGAGGTACTTTCTGTTTACTTCTGGGAGAGAGTCAGCCGCAGTTTCGTCTGGCTTGGCCCAGCTCTAGGCTGATCAGATGTACCATTTGAAATGACACAGTACTGTTGTTTCCTGTGCCGTTTAAAACGGGACCTCTGGTCAGCCTGCCCAGCTCTGACCAGCTGCTGCCTCTGCCTCCCTCACCTCCAGTGCAGTGCACTTTCCAACCTCCTGCCTCCTCCTTCCCTCCTGTCTCCTCCTTGGTTCTGCATGTAGCCCCTCCCCAAGGGCCATCTTTGTCTTGTTTCTCTTCTCAGCAAGTGTCTCCTGACTGCTCAAACTCATTGTGTCAGAAAACACATTTACTTCACCCACGAAGGTTTCTGTTCAAGGCACATTGGCTTCTCAGCCACTCCGTCTCAAACCCTAATAAATCCAGACTCATGCCTATGAATTCCTCGTGTCTATCAGTTCCATTCCTAGCCCACAACTCCCCACCCTCCTTCTAGCCCTCAGCACTTCTTAATGGTCGTCCCAACTGCCCTGTGATACACAGTGTATCACAGTCATTCCCCCTAGGTGCCACCAGGTCAAAGCAGAGAAGGCATTAGAAGCTCCATTTTAAAGAGTTAAAAACTGAGGTAGTGGCCCAGCTAGTTTTATAAGGATGCTTTACATGTTAACTGTGTGGTCCTCCATTGCTGGGCATGGGCCTCATCTTCTCTGCTGTACTTGTCCAGCTTCAGTTCCTGTGGGCAACCTACCTGGCCAGTATCTCATCCTCAGTCACTTCCCTCTCCCTTCCCCTCTTACCCTTCACTTCCACTCTTCCACCCATGCCTGCCAGGGAAGGGGAGGAAGGGCCCAAAGCAGGAAATCAAGACAGGGGCTGGCTGGTGTGGGCCATACAAGCCCAGGCCTCCAGCCTGAAATGTAGAGGTCACTTTGACAGGGCATAGTGGAGTGTGTCAGGTAGTGGCCCTCAGACTCCAGCTCTGAGCCCCTATCTGGCCAGGCAATGTGACCCCCATAACTGGAGTGTCCAACTCCACAGCAGAGCCCACGTACCAGGTACCTAGGAAGTTTGTGCCCGTCTCTGGTCACTGGACTGAGGTGGTCCTGGCAGAAAGATAGTCCTAGGCCTGGGGGTGGGTGTAAGGAGGGGGGCTGTGCTGACTATCCCTGCAGGTCTGACGCCCTACGGGGCCTGGGCACTACTCTCCCTCATGCCCACAGGGGCATTCTGGCTATAGAACAGTATAGCAACATGTTTTCTTGTGCTGATCTTCTCAAACTCATTCTGTGCTCTCTCTCATATCCTTAATGCTGAACAGCATCCACCCCACACCCTCCCACAGTGGCAGTCAGTGATGCCCAGCTGATCCCCCACTTGGGCAAAACTCACTGGCATCTGCTGCAAAGTCTGAGTGATTCTTGATCTGACACTTCAGATGCCATACTCCTGCCCTTAGAAGTCTTCACTCTTTATAGTCTTCACTCAATTCTCTCCATTGATTGCAGGATCAGGGCCCATCAATATTGCAAGCATCTCTATTACTCTTTGTTTTACCTGAATCACTTTTGTAAAAGAGTGTTAGGCTCTTCAGCTGGCTTCTAAGTCCTTCTCTTTGTCCAGGAAACTTTTGAATTAAAAAACAAAAAAATAAATGAAGTAAAAACCCAGGATCTACTCCAGTATTTCCCTCCATAGTGGTGTAGAAGCAAAATGACTCTCAGCCAAACCCTGCAGCAAAGTGAGGATTTGTAGTCTGGAGTGCTTATGTATTCATAGCTTTTCATGAGTCTTCTGTGTCCAAAGTCAGGGTAATTTAAATCCAATAGTTCATCCACTTTCTTTATTCTTAACCCCTTTGCTTAGAGTTGCCAGACAGCTTATAAAAATATAGGACAACCCAACCCCTGCGGCTGGGGGTGGCAGTGGCAAGGCCCACTGAAGCAGGCGCTGGGGTGGGGGGCTGATGCATCACTTGTGCCTGGGGTGATAACACCAACAATTTCAGGTTGGTGGGCCCATCCTGGGTTCACACCCTCCCCTTACCCCTCCCCCAGGAGCATCTGCTCCTTGAATCAGGTGCCCCCTGACTGCCACAGAGTAACCACAGTTTCTAATACTAACACCAGCACTCACTGGGCGCCTGTGTGCTGGAAGCTGCACTGAGGGTCCTCTGAGTACTAAGTCTTAGGTCCTTGTGAGCAGAGTTGGGGTCTCAGGGCCTCTTCAAGGTCTTCATAGCACTTGAGTCTTATAGCCCTCAGGAGACAGGCAGGACTTGTCAGGATGCCTCAGTTCTCACCCAGGGCTGAAGCCATGAAGCTTGTTCCAGTGGGTGACTAAGCTCAACCTCTTCTCACCTGTGGATGTAAAACAGGTGAAAGTGTGGGTGTGTGTGGGGGGGTGAGGCTGGCGGGGGCAGGGGGGGGAGGGGGGCTGGTGGGTCCTTCAGCCTCCAGGGCACAGTATTAACCACAGCAATTAGGACCACACCCGAATTCAAGCTCTGAACCAGTCACTGTGACAGGACTGAGTACATTTCCCCTTCAGGACACCTTGATCTGGGGTTACTAAGGAACTATTCAAAATCCCCACTTCAGAGACAAAAACACTGAGGCTCAGAGAGCAAACCTGATTACCCAAAGCTTCCCATCAGGCAGTATGTGCTATCAGGCACTGAGGCGGCGCTCCTGCTCTGTGCTCCTCACTTCAGACACAACTGCCTCCAACACAGACCCATCTTGGCTTGGACAGGAGGCCTTGCCTTAGCCACAGTTGATACCTTGTTTGCAGATGCATCTCTCCTCCTGGGGGCTTGATGTCCAGGTCATGGCCCCCTGCCCTCACTACACCTGACCCCCAACATCCCTGACCTCAGGAGCCTCCATGAGACCCTGCCCACCTGAGCCCATGGCTCCATTTCTCAGGAAAGACATTCTCTGCAGAGGGCCAAAATGAGCCCTCTAGGGAGTGTTCAAACAAAATGGTGATTGAAACACAAAGGATCTTTAGAGCAGCACAGGAACCTGCTTTGAGTGATTGAGAATAATAAAAGGCAATTGCAAACCAGTTGGGAAAATGCAGTGCCTACTCAAATCCCACCCTAAAGCCTGCTGGGAAGACAGCTAAAGACAAGCCAGCACTCTCATTGAGAGTCCCTCCCCTGCCACCATCTCCTCCCATCACCTGTCCAGTACCCACCTACCACCCACAGGGCCCTTGTGACACCTGACATAGCCCACCTAAGCAGAGCCCTTGTATAAGCAGTCCATCAGAAGGGCCATGACAGGTATTTCTAAAAAGAAGTCCAGCATCACAACTGTACTCACTCATCCAATGCTTCATAACTGCCCACAGCCCCTGGGCAGGTCCATCCATGAGTTCTCCACCAAAAAGACAGGCAGATGTCATCAAAAACTCCAAAATTGCTTCCACTAAGTTGCGAATGGTATTTGTCACTTCATGGATTCTTCTGTTGTTAGTTTGTGAGCTATTGTTATCCCACTAACTGAGTGGCTACTAGTAGCAGGCAGACACCGGAGTGATGGGAATGTGTCCTTACCCTCCTGAGCTCTCAACCCAGAGGAGATAGAGCCACAGTCAAGTTCTTTGTGTGCAAAATGTACCAGGCCCTGTCTGGGCAGACCAGAGAAATAGAACACCTCAGGACGCTGAATCCCTAGGTCCTGGTCTGTGGTTCTGGCTTGCTCACCACAGGAAGTGATTCCTCCAACAATAATCTGATGGAATCGGAACAATCCCAAGTTCACCCAGATCTTAGTTGATGTGTTTGTGATTTTGACCAAGCTTTGCCTCTCACACAGACACACACAAATTTCAAAATCCATCTTTTCCTTCCTAAATATTTTTAAAATATCTCCATTTCGCCAGAAGTTTCCTCTGCTTCCCTTGCTTTTATAAATCCACAAGTAATTAAATACTCAAAAATTTATACACTTTGTCCATTTTAGTAGCTTAACCTATATAATTATGTTTTCCTTTTTACCTTGTGTTCCAGGAAACTCAGAGCTAAATTTAGGGCTTGGTCCCAAGAGTAAGATTAGCCATTGGGGGAAGCCGGGATGGCTCAGTGGGTTAGGCGCTCACTTTGAAGCCCTGGGGACCGAGGATCGAATCCTGGCCCTGGCCGTGCTGACCCATATGCTGAACTGGGGAGTGCCCCCAGTTCAGTTCTCACCAAGGCGAGACTCTGGCCTAGTTCCTGCCCTGTGCAGCCCCGCGCTCACCTGTGGAATAAAACTATGTGGAAAAACCAATGATGTGCAACTATGGAGACTGTTCTGGGCCTTCCCCCTTCTCTCTGTCTCTGACTCTGTATCTCTCTCTCTCTCTGTCAAAAACAATAAATAAATCTTTAAAAAAAAAAAAAAAAGATTAGCCATTGTAATTAGAAAGTTTGTATTCTTTTTTCTGACTGGATTCTTAATTTCTCATTTCTATTTTAATAGCCTCATGGTCATATATTTTGTTACAAACCTTCACAATTTTTTTTTTAATGAGAGGAGAATAAATGAAGTCAATTGAAAAAAAAGGAATACTCAGATTATTCTTTCAAAAGAAATTATTGGCCATTTAAATTATCCCTTTTCAAGGAAGATAGCTTTAATTTATGCCTATGAGCAGGGTTCTTCCACACTTCCACGATGCTGTCTCAGACATGAATGTGGTAAATTGATGGGGACAGTTCTCATTGACATTTCATTTTCCCTTAAATGCTCTTAGAAACTTGTATGTGAATCAATGTGTCTTGCCAACTTACATTTATGGCTAAGCAATAATTACAATGTGCCTGGACCTGCACCTCAAATGTTCACCTCAAGCAAGATGTGTGTCCCCTGTAATCTTTCTGGATCCATGTCTGGCCCCTGCACCCCAATATCGCTGAGAATTTAATCTGAAGGCTACATTAACAAGCAAACAGCCTGGAATAACCATTTGATTTTTGAAGCTTCCCTCAGGCAAGCATTAAATCCTGTCTCCACCCCCGCCCTGATGTGCTGCTGTAAGGGCCTTTCATTCTTACCAGCTGATTGTGTTCAACAAACGTTTGTAGATGTTGGTTGTTTCTCCTGCATGCTCCAGTGAGCTTCTGCCCCCTAAAACTGTGTTTTCTGAGTCTTTTGTATCTCCTAATGGTGCCTGGAACATTTTGCACATGATAAGGAACTCAAATAAAATGAACAATAAGTGTCTCCAACCAGCAAGAGCATTTTACGAGGCTCTTAATGAAAACACTGAACCACATCATGGTTTGATACAGGGAAACATCTGGAGATGCCAGTAGCAGATGCCCAATTACACTGAAGCTGGTGAGTGGGCACGGAGTTATTTGGGGCTATGAGCATCACTCAGCTGAGCCTGCTGCTACTGTGGTGGCAGGCTTCCCCCTTCCCAGGGCACAGTCCTGGCCCCGGGGAGGGTTGGGAAGGCTTGCTAATCCACCCACCAGCCCCAGCCATCAAAGCCGACCACCACCACCACGGATGGGTCTGTTGCCCTGTCCCAGGGGGAAGAAGAGGGTAGGTTAGGTTTATTTTTTCACTCACTTTTCCATTTCACAGAAATATCATATTTTCTAGACAAAGGTGTTAATTATACCAGAGACACCATCAAATGGCACTAAGTGATAACTTGATATTCAGGAGGTTGACATGTATATTGTTTCAAGCAGTTTCATGATTTATTATCTAATTTAGATAAATGGCAAATAGTGATATCATAATAGCCCCCTTTGGTTCTGGTTTTACGCCTCATTGTCTCTGGGTAGAGAATAAGAAATGAATCATCTCAGAGGCGCCATGGAAGAATGGCAGGTGGGCTAAGAATACAGGCTCTAGTGTCAGATCCACAGGGCTTCAAATCTCAGCAAAAGCTGTGACCACTGGGGACCTCCCAGAGGGAACAGGGCTCAGGACTGAGTGAGGCAAAGCACTCAGCATTGTATCCAGCATAAAGGTTGTGCTCCTTTATGTTAAGTCATAGGTGGAAGGCAGAGGATGACTCGAGACTGCTATTCTCACAGGCAAGGCCAGGCTGGGAGAGTGGGATGTGTCCACATCAGTCTCTGAATTGTCCCCATCCAGCGGGAGGAGTGAAGCAAGGGCTTTGCTGTGACAGGGCTGTGCCTACTTGTGTAGTCGTGGCCGTGCAGTTAAGGCAATGGACCAGAAAGGGCTGTGTCTGGGGGTGCTATTGTGGGGCTGAGCTGGCATTTCTCTGGGGGGTCGTATCATGTTTACTAACAGTTCTGAAAGAAGAAAGGGGCTTTCAGGCTACACATTTTACCCCAAGTCACTATTTTCATCTGAGTAGCTAGGTTCATGATGGGAGAGGAACATAAGGCCTCCCAGACAGCATGATTCTGTACATTGCCTTTAATGATGCCAAGCCAGCAGGATAGAAGATGCAGGGCAGCCATGTGTCCTAAGACTGTAACCCCAAACCCTCATCCAAACACCTTCTGTGGGGGAAGAAACCCTGCTCTCCCCACCCACTCATAGTGCCTTAGAAATACCGCATGTTGCTGTGTATAATACACACTTTTTTGCCCAAACTTGTGAGGGAAAAATAAGGACGCACATTATACATGGGTAGTACAAACTCTGTCTCTATATAAATGTTTTTAATTCTTTTATTTATGTTTATGAGTTAAAAGTGCAACTCTGGAAATCAATAATGATATCCATGTGCAAAATAATACCCTGGAATACAATAATTGCCTTGCCTCGGGCCCCAACTAGTCCAGGGTCAACGAGCTTCACTTCAGCCTCCCACGCCTCAGCCATTGTCAGCTCTCTGCTTCTAGCCCACCTAGGGCTGTGTTTCCACCCGTGGCTCCCAGCTCACTCCCTCTTCTGCCAGGTTTCCAGTCATGTCAGCGAGCCCGCCTATCCATTTCCCTTCTCTCCTGCTCACCTCCCTTTCTCTGACCTTGTATCTTTTTTTGTGTTCTATAATTATCTGTTACATAAAATTTCTTATACAATAACATGTTAAAAATAAATATTCGAATTTCTTTATAATACAAAAAACAACTACCTAAATATAAACAACTTAAAATTTGACTTAAAAAATTAAGATGAAAGATTTTTTCCTCTGAAAGTTTGGGCCAAAAACGCAAGTGTGCATTATACAAAGCAAAATACAGTACGTCTCCACCCAGATATGATAGATTCCACAAAGGGTAAAACTCAAAGTTAAAAATCAAATGAGGGGAAGCCAGGATGGCTCAGCAGGTTGAGCACTTGTCTTGCAGCCCTGGGGTCCAGGGATCGAATCCCGGCTCTGGCCTGTGCGGACCCATATGCTAAACTGGGGTGTGCCCCCAGTTTTCAATGGTGCGAGTTCCATGCAGGGGGCCCCCCCAGCCCAGTTCCTGCCCTGTGCAGCCCCACACCCATTCTATATAGAATGAAACTATATAGAAAACGAATGATATGTCTCACTCTCTCTCTCTCTGTCAAAAAAAAAGAAAAAGAAAAAAATCAAATGAGCAGAAGAGGAAAATCTCACTTTCTGAGAGTTACCAAATGTCAGGGTAAGAGCCAGATTCTACCCCAGCAAGTCTGGGCATGTGACTGGGGTAACAGAGGAAACTCAGGGCTGCCCCACTTCTGGTGAAGGACTCCCACACAGTGTTCCAAGTCACTGGAGCGGCCCCGTCAAGTACTAGTACCGTTTCATTTCCAATTCCCGTGTAAAGCTTTCTTTTCTACATTATATTCTTAAAAACAGTGGTTCAGGCTGTCGTGATACCCAAAGCTTTCTTTTCTACATTATATTCTTAAAAACAGTGGTTCAGGCTGTCATGATACCCTCAGATTCTGGACTGGGCTGAGTTTCAAACATAGTAGCCTCTGGGGACCAGTGAGTGCTTCAATAGCAGGTGGGCTGGGGCATAGGTAATTCCCCACCTCTTCCCTAAGGGACCCTGACTTGTCCCTGCAGTCCTGCTACTACAGATTCCTTGCCAGAAGTACCCTGTACCTTATCCCCTGCACATTCACCTTTGTGTTTGCTAAGCTGTGGTCATAGGGATTCTAGGCCAGAGCTTGTATACGGCCCACCATCCCAGCCACGCAGAGGGCTCGCCAGGAAGAAGTGGTGTTCCCTGCAAAATCAAGTGGGTGGGCTTTCCAACAGCTCTTCTGAAGAGCCTTGGCCCCTCTGACTCCTATGTCACCGCTCTAGTCACAGGCACTCAGTAAGTGCTGTCATGAGAGAATGGGAACTGTCTCTCCTCCATTATAGGACAATCCATTGAGAACTCTTCAGGGTGAGATGCCTAGCCCTAGTATGGAAAGAAGCCAGAGTAAATTATCATGCAAGCAATCAAACATCAGCAAATCCATTCATTTGGAACTTGTTTTCCATAAAGGATTAGGCTAGGAAAGAAATTACTCACACCAAATCCACTTCCAACATGATTATAGATCCCATGATCACAAATAATGATTAGAAGAAAATATTTTAAAACCCTGGGTGTTGAGAACTCATGTTTGATACTTAACTGATCAAACCAGCCTCTCTGACACAAAAACGTAGCTCTCCCAGACTAGGGGCACCATCTCTTGTATTTTTAGGCATGAATGAAGAGAGAAGTAGTGGTGAGGCCAGGGTACTTCTCTTTACACAGAGGTGAGTTCCAACCTGAAACAAATTTCTTCTGGTATTTGCTGAGCTAGGTGCTGTTCTGGGAGTCACAGATCCCATAATGAACAAAACAGACATAATCCCCGCCTTCATGGGCTTTGCCTTCTAGTGGAGGCAGAAAGACTATATAAAAATGCATAATGTGTTAAGTGGTGATGTTTTAGAAAGAAAAATGGAGCAGGGTAAGGGGAGAGGGTAATGGAAGGGGTGTAATTTTGTACCAGATGATATAGGCTATTCTAAGGGGGGTGATATTGGAGTGGGGACAGTGATAAGTGAGCCATGTGGACATCCGAGGGCAGAGTGTTATAAGAGAAGCAAAGGCCCTGGGGACCCAAGTCCACTCTCCAGCCTCAAGAGGCAAGATTTGCTCATCATCATTATAGGAACAAAGCCTCCTCACCAGCAAGTCAGCAGTTTGTCTCTGTCTGATGAGCCTTTCTCGCCCTTCTCAGCATCTTCCTGGAAGCCGCCTAATTCAGCACACACCAGTTTCCCAGGGGAATTGCATTCCTGCTGGGGGTTGCATTCTTGACTGAGATACTAAGATCCAATCAGGAAAGACTCTGACCAGCCACTGCCTCAAACACAGTCACAGCACCCACAGTGCTATATAATCAGCCAGACCCTTGGAGGGACACCCCACACCTTCCACCACCAGCATACATGTGTTCATGTACTTCATGTGGACCCTGCTGTGGGGCTCTTACAACTGATGCCAAGATGAAAAACCTGAGTCATGATTCTGGCCTAAAACTTGCCCTCAGATTACAACAAATGTGCATGCCAGAATCATCTTAGCACGTGGATGCAGCCCCCTTTTGGGGGCTGGTATGTCTCACACCATCATAATTTTACAGGGGAGAGAAACAGGACTAAAGTGGTGGGGTACTGTACTGCTCAGGATTCAATCAGGGAGGCATAACCACTATAAGCCTGATGGAATAAGGAATGTATTATAGGACTTAGACCTTACCAATTGTGAGAGGTGTGGAGAGCAAGGTTCCAAAGGGGGGACTTGATTGATCAGGGGAAGTCACTAGCCAGCCCTGGTGTGGGTGAAGGGGCATCAAAGCTTGCAGAGAGGTCAGAAAGGCAGGGCTATGCAGCTAAGCATGGCTGGGGAAGGTTATTGGTACCTAATGGCCTCTGCCTTGGTGAGTTTGCAGAGAAGTGTCTGGTGTGGGATCACTCCAGTGTCTGGGATCACTGTTGGTCAGCTGGACTGGCAGTAAGAAGGAAGTGGGGAAAGAAAGTTCAATCCAATCCAACAGTCACATTTATGTGACTCCCAAACCACCAGTCAGAAGAGAAATTCTTTCCCATTCAGAGTTGGTCATAGGGAAGCCAGATGGCTCAGTGGGTTAAGCGTTCACTTTGCAGCGCCGGGGACCGAGGATTGAATCCCGGCCCTGGCCCTTGCAGACCCATATGCTGAACTGGGGAGTTCCCCCAGTCCAGTTCTCTCTCTGTCTCTGTGTCTGTATCTCTCTCTCTCTCTCTCTTAAAAGCAATAAGAAAGAAAGAAAGAAAGAAAGAAAGAAAGAAAGAAAGAAAGAAAGAAAGCTGATGACATACAACTATGGAGACTGCTCTGGGCCCTCTCCCTTCTCTCTGTCTCTCTCTGCCTCTGTCTCTGTCTCTGTCAAAAGCAATAAAATAAATCTCAAAAAAAAAAACCAAAAAAAAAACACCCAATAAACATAAATCAGACTTGGTCATGTACATGAATCGGTAGCTAAGAATTTTACCATCCCTGGGCCAGCCCCAAATCTACCAGGTTTGGTGTGAACAGGGCAGTGTTACAGATGTTTAGGAACCTTTGTCAGGGTTTGAAGGATGTGACCATGGCAGGATGAGGCTACAGGAATGCATTCATCCAAGTCTGAAAGATGCCTCTATCTGTATCTGGAATACAAGAGTGTGTGTACCTACAATGTACGGTACTGAAAATGTTTGTTTCACTAATTTTTTGAAAACTGTCAGAGAACACAGGTTGATTCTTGTCGGAATCTAATGTGACCAATGCTATTGTCTAACTCATTGGACCAACTTCTGTATCTTGATAAATGTTACTTAGAGATTCCATATTGAATTAGGAGATGATTATATCTGATTTACCATGTAATAGGGTTAAGTCTATTTCCTGGGATGTAGCACAAGGGCCTGATGGTCACCAAGCTGACCCACAATTACCTCTTAAAATTGGAGCCCAGGGAAAGCTGGGATGGCTCAGCGGGTTAAGCACTCGCTTTGAAGCCCCAGGGACCGAGGATCTAATCCCGGCCCCAGCCCATGCAGACCCACATGTTGAACTGGGTGTGCCCCCAGTTCAGTTCTTGCCAGGACCTATGTGGGAGGCTCCCAGCCCAGTTCCTGCCCTGCACAGCCCTGTGCCCACCTGTGGAGTGAAACTATATGGAAAACTAATGTCAAGTATGGAGACCGCTCTGGGCCCTCCTCCTTCTCTCTGTCTCTCTCTGTCTCTGTTTCTCTCTGTCAAAAATCAATAAAATAAATCTTTAAAAAAAAAAAAAATTGGAGCCCAAATAGGTCATGCCAGCAAAATCCCCCAACTAAGGGAAAGACCCCAGAAGAACTATACAGGACTTAATAAGAAGCACCATGGGGGAAGCCAGGATGGCTCAGCGGGTTGAGCACTCACCTTGCAGCCCCCAAGGTCCGAAGATTGAGTCCCAGCCACAGCCAATGCGGACCCATATGCTGAACTGGGATGTGCTTCCCAGTGGGAGGTCCCCAGCCTGATTTCTGCCCTGCGTGGCCTGGCACTCACCTGTGTGGAATGAAACTATGTCGAAAACTGACGACGTACAACTATGGAGACTGCTCTGGGCCCTCCCCCCTTCTCTCTCTCTCTGTTTCTCTCTCTCTGTCAAAACAATAAAATAAATCTTAAAAAAAAAAAGAAGAAGCACCATGGCTGCTGGTACCTCTACAGAGCCCTTGACCCTTACCCAGAAGAAACACATCATCCCTGATACATGTATTTGAGGGTGGCCAAAGGCAAGATGTGGGACCAGGAGGCCCGTGGCAGCTGGATTGAGAAGAGCTCTTATTTCAGAGTCAGATGAACCAGGGTGCAAATCCCAGTTCCTCCACTGTGACCTTGGGCTGCATGCTTTACCTCTGTGGGCCTCAGTTTCCCCATCTGTAAAATGGAGAGGATAATAGTAGCTACCCTGCTGTGGCAGAGTGGGAAGGTTTGATGACATCAAGAACTTGGCCTCAGCCCCATGGATCCAGGGGCTTCAGGTATCATGGACATTATTGACACACTCCATGTGTGACAAAGCTCTTAACTCTGGGCACGGTCACTACAGAAGCAATGTTGATACCTGGCTGAGTCTTCCAACCAATGAGGACAGGGAACATGGCAGCCTTGACAAGCAGCAGCTGATTGGGCTCCAAATCCTCTAGAAGGAATGGGGACCAACACCCTCCCCCCATATTGCAGTCAGCTGCCTCCTGGAGAGCTTAGGCTTGGAAGATTCTTCTGTGTTGGTGTCCCCAAGATGGGATGGATGACAGCCCTTTCTAGTCCCTATGGGACTAGAAGGGCTCCCCTCCAGTCCTACTCCCCTTCATCACAGGTAGCAGCTGGGTTGGGGAGTAGAAGGGAGGATACCATTGTTGTCCTGTTCACATCCAATGCCTACAGGACCAGGGACTCACATTCACAAATGAACGAGGTAGTGACCACATACGAAGTGGGGCTTCAGACCACGAGGCAGTGGCCCGTCCTGCCTCACCCTATGCCTCTACCCTGAACTCAGAGTAGGAGCCCAGGTAGTATGAGAGGCCAGAAGTCCCTTCTGGGGAGAGCAGGGCCTCCCCTGCTGCCTAAGCAAGCCTGAGTTTGAATCCTGAAGTGACCTTCCCCCACCTGTGCCCAGAGGGAGAGTTTATTCCTTCAGTGTTTGAATGAGAGTCCAATGAGGTGCAGGGAGGGGCTCTGTGGGCCTGAGGAGCTGGAGGATCTGCTCTCTTTGTTCAGAGCCAATAACTACAGTCTTAGTGTTTAAAAAACGTTTGAATCAACAGAGGGACTGTTTATCAATATTTAAAAAAAGAAAATGTAATTAGAGGCTGGCGAACCCTCAGAGCTCCTGGCCACAGATGTCAAAGTCTTCCTTGACCTGGAGCAGGGAGCGGAATGGAAAGCGACCGCAGACATGGTCTGCCATCGGGTTCTCTGCCGCAAATCGCACTTGACAGGCGCGCCCCACAGAGGCTCATAAAAGATTCTGTGGCTAATGGAAAGTCATTTCACATGTGTCCACATTTTTTTCATTCTTAGGTGGTTTTTCTTTCTAAACTTGGGAATATGGACATTCTATTTTAAGAACATTAATTACTGTCCAATTTTAATGTAACTAATGTGAACAAAAAACCCAACTTTGAATTGAGGAAAGGAAATAAGTAATTTATGGAGTAATTTTGTTTTCACATCCCTCAAGATTGCCTGAGAACATTTGTCTAATGCATTTATTTCTAGTCAAGAGAAATGAATAACCAGCTTTTTGGTGGTTTCTGGAGAATGAACTGAGGGCTGGCCACATCTGCCTTAGAGGCGCCGGCTTAGGCCACCTCAGGCCAGGTCCCCTCCTCAGGGCTCAAAGAGGTAGTGTCAGTAAGGTAAAAATAGAGAGGGATTCAGCAACAGCTTTGACACGTGGTTTTCTCATCCCAGAGTCTGCCACATAGGGCCCTCCTTTTCCAGCTATTCTAAGTGAAAAAAAATTTAAAGTAAGATTACCTGAGAACTAAATAAAAACAGTGCTATATTTTAGCCACCTTTTCTGCATTCTTCCACTTCTCCCAAGAGCTCCTTGTTCCCTCTTTCCTCACCAAGCCCAAAATGGGATGAGTCCCGAGGTTGTCCATGACCCCCTTTTTCCTCCGCCTGCCCTCCTTCAGAATGGACATCTACAACTGTGGCTTTGCCATGAGGTCCATGTGGCCGCCACCCTGGCACATTCCAGGCACATGCCCACCTCTTGGACAGTCCCCCTCCCCTAGGAAATCCCTAACATCCCTAAATCAGATTTAGCGCCTCCCATTGAATGGTCACACTAGGGACATATTTCTCCCCTCAGCTGTCCTTTCGCATAGCCTTGTCTATATGTTGGTGGCCAGAACTGTTTGACATGTGATCAGGGTCCCAGCCCCTATACGCTCACTTCTGAGGCAGGGCTGAACCAATGGGTACTCCTGAAGGAGGCCCTAATACTAAATGCAAGGAGAGATCAGGAATGCTTGCCAGAGAAAGACTTTTCAGCTGAGACCTGAAGGTGAGGAACAGCCAGCCAGGCAAGGTTGGGGGGGGGGGGGGGGGGGTTCCAGTGTGAGGGCACAGCATGAGGATAGGCCCACCCCGAGACAGACTGGGGGCCATGGTAGGAAACACACGTGTCCACGTTTTCATTCCTAGGTGGTTTTTCTTTCTAAACTTGGGAATATGGACATTCTATTTTAAGAACATTAATTACTGTCCAATTTTAATGTAACTAATGTGAACAAAAAACCCAACTTTGAAGTGAGGAAAGGAAACAAGTAATTTATGGAGTAATTTTGTTTTCACATCCCTCAAGATTGCCTGAGAACATTTGTCTAATGCATTTATTTCCAGTCAAGAGAAGTGAATAACCAGCTTTTTGGTGATTTCTGGAGAATGAACTGAGGGTTCTGGAGGCACAACCAGGGGAGGATAAGATCAGCAAAGAGTCAGACAGGAGAAGACAGTGGACTCAGTCATGAATTCTTATCCTGGGAGTAATGAAAGCGTTTTAAACTGAGAAGGTGCTCAGGTTTGTAAAAAGAAATATCACTTTGGCTTCTTTGTGGAAAATGGATGGTGGAGGCAAAACTGAAGGACCCAGTGAGAGACAATGGGGCTAAACTACAGTGTTTCCCCCAACACCCCTGGCCCTCCAACAATAGCTCTCCCTGTCCCCTGCTGGTTCCTACCTTCCAAGCCTTACCAGCTCTCTGTCTAAGACAACAGCTGTGAACCAATTCACACTTAGATGTTAAGGACAAACAGTGGCAGCATCCACATCAAATCCCTCTGGCACAGTGGAAGTTGGCAACAAAGTGGGTGGGGGTGGCTACGAGCCACCTGGGGTGCCTCCCTTGCCTGTGGGACTGAACCCCCAGCCAGAATGGAACCACAGGTTAAGTCCTAACCACAGAGTCTCTAGCTGTGTGACTCTGGACAAGTCACTTAACCTCCCTAAAGTACAGTTTCCCTCTCTATCAAAACAATAACACCTAACCTCCCAGGCTGTTCATACCACAGGATTAAATGGACGCCAAAGGATTAAACAAGAGGTTATGCATGTGACACTCTCAGTACAGTACCTGCGCACAGTAGATCCCCCAAAATGTTGATGAAGATGATGGTGAGCTCAGCACGCTATAGGTGCCAAGGCCACACATGTGAGTCTGTACAAGTCTTTTAAACTTTAAGACTACAATTTTGTTTATTTCCCTTTATACAAGGCAGTCTAATTGATGCACTAGTTCAAACAGTTGAGAACAATGTTCTCATAGCTTCTGCCTGGTATACACAGAAAAAATTGAGCCTTTTGGTGATGGACATTCTGACCTGGCTAGAAACCATTTTATTAATTCAACCAAGGTCCCCTGAGAGCCTCTCAGGGACTGGGCTCTGTGTGTGACGCTCAGGGAGCTCTAGGCTATCCATACAAAGCCAGGGGGGCATGCCATCAAAGGGAGGGGTGATAGCTGTAGAACTGAGCCTTAGAGGATGGGTGCCAGGTGGACCGATCAGAGAGGATGTTCCAGACTCAGGGAACAGCATGTCCAAAGGCATGGAGGCGTGAAATAACATGGCATGTTCCAGGAAAGATGAGAGTGAGAAGTTGGGGCCATCAGAACAAATGAGTGGGAGGAAGGGAAAGACAGAAAGGAGGCTGAGGAGGGCAGGGCCCCATTTCCGGGGGCCCCATGCCAGGCTGGGTAGAGGGATATGCTCTGTGTGCAGAAGGATATCTGGACAAGGCCAGAATGAACTTGTGGTGAGACTCACGGGCTTGGATGTGGAGCATGACGGAAGGGCCAAATGCAGGCTTGGTGACTGTGCAACCTGGCAGGCAAGAGAAATAAAGCCTGAGGGGAGGTGATGGAAGAGGTGGGGCAGGGACTGGAAATGGACTGCAGAGCCGGGAGTGATTGGCCTTAACTCTGAATAGGACAGGGTGACAGAGGGGTAAAGACATGGCTTCTGCTGCCCCTTCAGGAGGTTGAGGTGGAGCCAGAGTCGGAGCCGGAGCCGGAGCAGGAGCAGGCAGGGCTGTCAGCTCAGGGGCCCAGGGCCCAGGGCCCAGGGCCCAGGATGGTGCCTGCTGCCTTCCTTCAACTGCTTTCAGTCTCCTTCTGTCTTTTGCTCTTCTTTAACTGCCACCAATAGGAAGCCAAATACTTTTTAATACTTAAAAAATATCAAATTGTTTTTAGTCTAAAAAGAACGAGTCAATGGAATTCTTTAATTTCCTCCTCAAACAGAAAAGCAAAGTTACTCATGCATGGTCTCATGTGTATGAATGTCTGATTTTTATTTTTCCTTGATGTATTAAAAAAAAAAAAAAGAAAGACAATTCAGGTACCAGAGTGAGGTTTGGTGACATCCCTTTGGTGCCCCGCTGCCCCTCAGTGCCCTCCACTACACCGTGAGAGCGCCTAGGGCTGGGCAGCCACATCCCGGGCTCATCATCATCCAAGGGCTGGAACGAGAAGCTGACATGACAGCGCTTTACCTGTGGGATCTGCAGATCTTCCCACAATGCCAGAGGGCATGTTATTAAACCCTGGGATGATGACATTTTGATTAAGTTTTAAAAGACGATTCTACTTTGCAAGACAAACAGCTAATAAAATAGATTCTTTTTTGGTAACCACCCATACAGCAATCAATCTGTCACTCGAAAAACTGTTTCCTGAGAGGTGTGAAATGAGGCCACTGTGGAATTCTGTGGGAACAGAGAGCCCCCAAGAAGGCTTCTTCTCACCTAGATTACACTTACCACTGCAAAACAGGGAAACTATCTGATTCAGAACACAGGAAACACCCTGCTAAATTAGTTGCTCAACCAATACTGACTTTTGGAAGACAAGTAGGAGGCAACCATTCTACTGTTTGCATGCTGCTGGTCCACACTTATCAATTGTCACGTGTGTGTCTTGCCTCTGTTTCTTTTCAATTCTATCCCTATTGGGATAGAAAATTGGGGGGTGGGGGTGGGGAATTGTTTCCCACCCAGGGGACTTGCAGAGAGAGTCATACTATGAGGGCTTCTTCTGTGTTGCAGCCATTCAAGTAATAACTTGAAACAAAGGGTCATTTCAACACCACTAACAAAAATCAAAAGGGCAAGCCTGGGTCACAAGGCACCACCTGAGGCCACCACCACAATAAAGAAGGCCTCCTCTCACTCACTCTATATTTGGATCTGTTTGGCTGCATCTTGTTTTTTTCTACCTTTATTTTCCCTTAGCTCTAATTCTCTTACTGCTTAAAAAACAAAGAAACCTCATTATGCTACACATAGAATACAATTTCAGTCATCTTAAATCTTTTTTGGAACAAGATGGACTAAATCATAGTTATTCAGAACCTCCCTCAAAGCAGCTCTAACTGAAGAATTTCGCCACACTAAGCCTAGAAGGGAAGCAGACTGCCACAAGTGATAAATACTAGCATAGCAGTGTCTGCACACCGTAGGCCCTCAATAAATAGCAATTAACTTTTAAAGATGGAATTGAAAAAGCCTCAGGAACAAAAGATGAACTGGGTAATAACTACTTGGAAAGAACTAGATGACCAAAATATTACTAACAGAAACAGATTAGAACAAACAATGACTGTAACGCCATAGTGAAAACCATCAAAGAATTAAAACAACACTTGGAAGTAGTAGTTGGCATAAGTGAAATAATAGAACAAACAAATCAGGGATGTTGAGGAAAAATAAAACATCAAACCAGAAATGTAGACAAAGAAAACAAACAATCGGGGAAGCCGGGATGGCTCGGTGGGTTGAGCGCTCACTTGGCAGCCCCAGGGACCCGGGATCGAGTCCCGGCCCCGGCCCGTGCGGACCCATATGCTGAACTGGGGAGCGCCCCCAGTTCGGTTCTCACCGGGGTGAGACCCCGGCCCAGTTCCTGCCCTGTGCAGCCCCGCCCACCTGTGGAATGAAACTATGTGGAAAAACCGATGATGTGCAACTATGGAGACTGTTCTGGGCCCTCCCCCTTCTCTCTGTCTCTGTATCTCTCTGTCAAAAACAATAAAAATAGTTTAAAAAAAAAAAAAGAAAACAAACAAAGGTACAAATAACTGATTTGGAAAACGGAAAATGGTATCATAACCCTAAAATAGGAGAGAGACATGAATGGCAAGGGACATACAATGAGAAAAAATTCAGGGGGGAGGGGGGAAACAGACAAGAAAAGTTTCCGGAGATTAAAAAACTCAGCCTAGAATGAAAGTAAACACACTGTACCTTTCAAATATAACTCTAAGGGGGAAAGAAAAGCATTTGCTAGCTACAATTTTGAAAGATAAATTATCTGACAAGCTGAAGTGAAGGGAGATATGTTCTTTTAAAATTGGATAAGATGACAAGAGAACTGACATCACAAATAATGAAGACAAAATGAACCTCTGGAAAAAATGTGCAAGTCTAACCACACGTGTATTCTAACCACATATCAGGTATACTCCTAAACAAGACTTGATCTGTACAAGTAGGAGGAAACAAAGTCATTTAAAAATTGGGAAGAAATTGTACACAATTAAACATTTTGTTTGTTTGTTGTTGTTTTTAAAGATTTATGTTATTGTTTGAGAGAAGGGGAGAGAGAGAGAGAGAGAAGGGGGAGGGTCCAGAGCAGTCTCCATAGTTGTACATTATTAGTTGTGACATGGTTTCACTCCACACAGGTGGATGTGGGGCAGCATGGGGCGGGAACCAAACTGGGGGACTCCCTCATGTGAGGCAAGAACTTTCACTGCAGAGTTGCACTGTCCTGGGCAGGAATCCAACCTGGGACTTCACAACTGCAAGGCAAGCACTCAACCACTGAGCTATCCCGGCATCCCCCATAATTATACTTTTTAAAAGCAAAGAAGAATGTCTGACTTTTTATAAAAATGTAAAAGACAAAAGTTGATATAACAAGACCCAAATTAGAATGGACAAATTGAAAAAGAAAGTATAAGTGATCTGAAATGTAATCACACCTTAGACTTCACCTACACTCTAATAATTCCCAAATGCCTATCCAGCCCAGACCTCTCCTCTGAGTTACAGGCCTGAATATCCCACTGCCACATGGCCACATGTATGCAAATGTCCCTCAACACCACAACCCTGCCTTCAGTCACCTCACCCCTGGCCAGGGAGGGACTTCAATGCCCATACTTGCTTGAACTGGAAACCTCTGAATTCATTCCTGCTCCTTTCCACACCCTTCGACCCATCCATTTGTATTAGTCTACTAGGGATGCCATAACAAAATATTACAGACTGGGTAGCTTAAACAAAAGAAATTTATTTTCTCACTTCTGGAATGAGATCAAGGTTCTGGATGATTCGGTTTGTGTGAGATCTTTCTTCCTGGCTTGCAGTCCTCACATGGCCTTTCCTTTGTGCATGTGCAAGGCGGTAGGGGCTCTCTGATGTCCTTCTTATAAGGACACTAAGTCTATCAGATTAGTGCCCCACCTTTATGGCCCCATTTAAAGTTAATTATTTCTTTTAGAGGCCCCATCTCCAAATACAGCCACACTGTCACACAACATATAAATTAGGGACAGGGTAGCTCCTCTCACCTGCCATCCCTAGCAGCTACTCAGGTACTTCTACACCTCTCCTAAGGCCTCAACCAAATGCACAAGCAGGTTTGTCCAGCCATACCTCTTTTCTTGCCATCATGTTAGGGGTCTAGGAGTAACTCCTTCACCAGAGTTCAGTCAAGACTTTTCCCCAAGGCCAAAAGTTGTTTCCTACCCTCACCTCAAGGGACCTCTGTCATTCCAACCTAATCTCAGGTCTGCATGAAGTGACCCTGACACTCAGCTAGAGGGCTGTGTGACTTTGTGTGTTACTGAACCTCTCTGGGCTTGAAACTTGTTGAAGGTAACTGGCCGAGCATCACCATGTGGATAAATAAATCAACCTCCCAGGTGCCAGGCCCTTTGCAAACATTATTTCAGGGCCTGTAAAGTCAGTGTTATTATTCTCATTTCAAGAAAGTAGAAACTGAGGCTTGGAAAGATGCTTGGCCTGAGGCTACTACTTACTGGTCTAGGGAGCAGGTCTGTCCAACTCCACAACTATTTCTGCTGCCCAGGCTGTGTCAGGAGAGGCAGAGAGGCATCCAAGAACCTGGACCAAGCTCTGTGGGTCTGGAACATGGTCTCATTTGGAGCTGCACGTCCATCAGGGGTCACCCCAGGTGCTGGTCTGTGGTCTAGGGGCCTGTGGGCTTGAGGCTCTTGGAGGACAAGCAGGCAGGAACGTGCTTAGTACCATGGCTGGCTCCATGGACACTGCCTGGCTGTGCTGGATAGACGTCCCACTTTCCATGCCCACCCCACCCCCCCCAGACCCGCCCTGCCCCACTCCTACTGCCTATTTAAGCAAGAGGCCCGGACTCCACTGGGGCCAGGAATCACCAGCTTCCAGAGCTAGGAGAGCAGCGCAGCAGGCCTTACTCGGGATGAAAGGTGCTTCTGTTTCGCCATTTCCTGCCGGTGCGTTTTGAATGATGCTGCTGCGCTGGGTTGTAGTGAGAGCTGATTCTGTTCCCCTGGGAGTGTACTGAGTGTAGCTGGCAGAGGAAGGCTCTGATAGAATTTTTCTCATTTCTAATCCCTGACTTGAAGTGATCTTATTTTCAAAGAGGGAGAAAGGCTGCAGTTTGTGAAAGGACAGAGGAGACCATATCTCAAAACAAGGTCTGGCTTAGAATATCAACAATCTGACATGTTTTTCTTTCCTTTTGTGAAAAGAAGTGATCCTCTAATTTCTAGGTTGTAGAGATTCCATTTCCCCTCAGGAACCCCTCCCTAAATAGTTCCTGTCATTTAATTCTATTTTGAAAAAATACACAGGGGATTTTTTTTCAGAAGAGTTTGGTAGGAGAGAGAGGATGTGCAGCTGGTGGGGGACAGTTTAGGGAACATCTGAGGACAAAAACCCTCCCTGACTGAAAACCTCTCATTGAGAGATGAGGAGTGAGCTCTTCCCTCTCCCAGAGAGCATGGTGAGGCTAAGTTGCACAGGCGGGATGGCTCAGAAGAGGCCTGCCTTTTTTTCATGTCCACTTGCAGATGCTTGGCAGCCTGTGATCTAGCGTCAGGTCAGCCCAGAAAGAGGGTGAAGGACAGAGGTTCATACAGGTTGTCACCCTGCCAGGTGTCCCAGGGACATGGAAGCCAGAACAGCAGGCTACCCTCTGACCTCTCAGCAGATTTGGGACTCCCCAGGCTCTGGATGGGGAAAGATGCCTCTTGGGTGCTTAACTCAGAGGAAATAAGCCATGGTCCCCACATGGAAACAAGGGCCCCTAGGAAAACACAGGTCACCGCTAGTAGAGTAAGGGCCTAGGAGCTTTGGCTTCCTTCTTCCCGCCCTGATCTGGCAACATAAAGTAATCATGCTCACTTGGTCTTGGCCATGGCCATTCAAGACCCTGTGTCGACAGAGGAGGTTGGCATCTGAGACTTACAGCTGACTGGAACCCATGTCTCACTGGAGCTTTTCTATGTGGATTCCTAATCAGGAGGGGGACAACCGCTTGTCAAGTGAGGAGACACTGCTGCCAGCCCTTCTGTAAACATCTTATGCTTGGGGGCAGAGGGATTGGGACTCAAATTTTAGATTCTTCTGAAACAGTTTGGCTGGTGGGCAAAATAAGTATACATAAAGGACGGGGACTGGTCCAGTGGGGTCCGGGGGAATAATGGTTTCCCAGCGTGGGATGTGAGGGTGGTAAGAGGTCTTTGGGCCGGGCAGCCGAACTGGCTTGATAAGGAGGGACAAGCAGCGCTGCACGGGGCCAAGTGCAACGCAGTGTACTTCCTGGGACTGAGTCCAGGGGGGCGGGGCCAGGAGCCTAGGATTCAGCTGGAAAGGGAGCGGAGGGTGGGGCAGGACTTGGGACTGGAAAGCAGGACTAAAGAACCAGGACTGTGCCTGAGACCAGAGGAGCTGGCTCAGAGAGCTGCCTAGGGCCAGGGCTGAGTACTAGCGGAGTGGGTGGTAGGGGGTGTGTGTATGCGCTATCAGCAATCTGGGGGCAGAGCCAGAACCTGAGGTCAGGAATGGAGCTAGAAGAGCAGGCAGGGCCAGAGAGAATGGAACCCCGCCTTAGAACCCCAACTGAGGCACAAGTGTCGTGAGCAGGGGATCCTTGGACTGGGTCTGCGAGGGATGTGGGAAGCCCGTGCCACTGTGTCCAAAGACCTCCACTCACACAAGTGCACTCTCAACCGTCCCCCCCGAAGACCCCATTGGTTTCACAAAATGTACCGGCTGAGCCTCTCCTCCACTGTCCTGTGTACCTGCCCCTCTTATCTGCTGCCAAACCCCTCTAGTTCTTACTCTCCACCCCACCCCAGTCCCGTTGGCCAATGTCTGCCTTCCCAGACCTGGGTTCAGCTTTCCCCCACCCCAAGGTATATTTGCAAGGCAGAGCTTAGAGAAAGCTCCTGGGGAGAGCTCAGATTGTTCTAGCTTTGCCTATCAGATCAAACTCAGGCCCTGTTCAGCTGGAGCTCTGAATTTGCCTCTCCCCATCCCCCACCCCGAACATCCCAGGCCTGGCTGGGTTCAGCAGTCCTGGCAAAGGTCTCATCCCTCCCACCTGCAGAGTCCTCCCCATCTGTCAACCTTCCTTCCTCACCCCTCCCACCCCCACCTATCCAACTCTGTCACACAAACCTTCACCCCCACCCCCTCTGACTGCACTTCGTCCTGAGGGACAGCCGGCCCGCACCCTCTCCTTGGCGACAGTGAGGGTGCGGCAGTGCCTCCGGTGGCCTGGGTGGGGCCCCTGGGTCATTGTACCTGGCTCACCTGTACTGGGCTGTTCTGCTGTGGGCACCTCTGTGAACCGCTCATCGTCTCCTTTCAGGTCCTTGATTCCACAGTGACGTCCCCTCTTGAGACGGAAGGAAAAGAAGGTCCCAACAGCTCCTCCTCAGGTAAGACAGGAGCTTCTAGAAGGGGGAGGTGGTGCTCCAGGCCTCCCTTCATAGGCTAGTCACTAATGTTTTATATAAAGAGGTGCTGTGGAGATTTTAAAAAGGTTCTGCTGCTTGGTTAAAAAGTTGGAAGACACCGCTTTGGGGTAAGTCATCTGGGACAGGCAGTTTGGCCCTATTCTGAACCAGTCCTCCTATGGAATACAATGCCAACAGAGTGGGTATGTCTGATACACCCTAATCCAGTGGTCAGCAAACTGTGGCTCGCTGGGGTTCGCGAGCCGCAGCGAGCTGCAGTTTGCCGACCACTGCTAATCAATGGAAAAAACACAAGCTCCTTCGATATGTAGGAAAAGGATTGAGGTAGCACTCACAAAAATGAAGGAATACAAGTTAAATATCCTGGAAAATGGAACCAGATATCATTACCCAAGAAACTTTTTTTTTTAAATGCTAAAATCCAGAGCTGGTAAGGATGCTATGAAACAGGCACTCTCAAACAACTTAGATGGAAAACCATTTGACAATATATATCAGAAGCTTAACAATTACCTAGTAATTTTTTTTTTAACTGAACTGGGGGCCTCACTGCATTCAGGAAGCACTCCCCAGTTCAGCATGTGGGTCCACCTGGGCCGGAGCCGGGATTCGATCCTCGGTCCTCGGGGCTTCAAAGCGAGCACTTAACCCACCAAGCCATCCCGGCTTTCCCAACCTAGTAATTTTACACTTCACTCCATTCCAGAGAAATAATTCAAGCTACTGGGCCATCCTTAGGAATAAAAGCAGAAACTAGCAATGTGGTGACCCCTGACAATCAGGAGCCTCAGTCCAGGATCAGGAGAGCAAGGCCATTATGAGAACCCACCCACTCCCAAATACTGGTAAATTAAATGTTTTCAGAGTTGCCAAGGAGGTCACCAGGCCAGAGGTAGGGAGATTTGGAAGTCCAAGGTGTTGGGTTACTGGATGGGAGAACAGAAGAGGAGGTAGATGAGGCCGGCAGTCCACAAGAGGATGACTGGGGTGTTCACTGAGGCCTCAGTGGGGGTGGGTGACACTGTAACTTTCAGGGGACTGTAAAAGAGGGATGAGGGCCTTATGTTGTGGGAACTGAAGGGGAAGAACAAGAAGGACAAGGGGATGGCATGGGGACTTTGTAACTCTTCCCTAGGAATTTGTCCTGGAGGTGGGGGTGTGGGTAGTTACTGGACAGTGCTCATTTATGTATTTCGATGTTTGCATATCATATGTATTCAGCCTTGATGGGAAAGGTAAAGGAGAAATTGGAGTCAGATGACTTGGCTGCATCTCACAGGGACTGTCATTTATTTCTCTGAATCTTAGTTTTCTCATCATTAAATGGGACCAACAGTACCCACCTGGAGTGGTTGGACAGTATAGAACACCATCGGCGTAAGGGCATATTCTGAGAGCTGTGTCCTGTGCGACATCTGCTCAGATATCCCCCAAAGGTGGACCTGTTAGTTCTGCTCACCTGATGCTGATTTCTAGTCTTCCTCATGTCTTTGCCATGGACTGGCTTGTAGCTGTGCCCCCACGTCACAGGGAGAGAGAAGGAATGAGTTTGAGGTCCTGAGCAGGTGCCCCAGCTGAGCTAGATGCTGAAGCCACCAGGCTGGACTCCAGGTCTGCAGGGGGCAGGGCTGACACTTGTCAGTCAGTCATCAGGGGTTCCTATTATCTGCCTACTATGTTCCTAAAGCACAGCTAGGGTCAGGTGATGGCATAAAATATTGAGTGCCTGCAAAGGGTCACAGGCCTCAGAGTTAGAACTCAGTACTCACATTCCCTAGGACTGGAGGATGAAAGTGGCTGGGTGAGCACCTCACGCACCTCCAAGCTCCAAGGCTGCTGGTGTCTGCCATATGGGCAGGGTCCCTGGTCATGCAGAGACACCCCATAGGGCTACACATATAAGGCTCTCCTTTTGTTTTGAGGGAAGGAATTTGCAAACATTGCTCGAGACTCCTCTCCCCAGCCCCGCTTCTAACTGGGTAGATGTGAAGGTGTAAAGGGCTGGTCACCCTTCTGATGTGCAGACAGCAAACATGCAATACGTGCACAGAAACTGCCAGCTGTCAAGAGAAAAATGGCCTGTTTAAGCCAAAGGTCTCTAGTTATCTCTGGGGCCATACAGTAGGGCCTATCTGGGGTTTGGTGAAGAGACCACCATGGTGACTTCTGAACCCCAAGCCTCTCTGCTGAGCCCTCATCCCTTTGCACAGATAAGGGCTACAATGAAATGGTCCCAGGAAAGGCATAGGGGTTAGTAGGGCATGGTGGGGAGCTGTGCATGTCAGAGCCCCTGGGACTCCAGAAGGAGGAGGGGAGCAGAGCCATCATGCTGCCTGACCTAGCCTGCCCTTCCCTGCCAGGTGTTATCTTCCTGAGGACAGCTAGGCCACTGGAAGAGTTTAACAGGCAATCTCAGGAGACAGAGCTGGTGTTGAGAAAGTGGAGGAAGAGGAATGATGAACTTTTAGGGGAAGGTGGAGAGCTGTCATTTAAATTCATGGGTCAGGGGAAGCCGGGATGGCTCAGTGGGTTAAGCGCTCACTTTGCAGTGCTGGGGACCAGGGATCGAGTCCCGGCCCCGGCCCATGCGGACCCATGTGCTGAGCTGGGGGCTCCCCCAGTTCAGTTCTCTCTGTCTATGTATCTCTCTCTCTCTCTCTCTCTCTCTCTCAAAAATAAATAAATAAATAAATTAATTAATTAATTAAAATTAAATTCATGGGTCAGAGATCTGGGCTGGCTGTAACCTGGGAACAGGTGACCAGCAAGGCATCAACCAAGAGACGAGGCAGAGAAGGTCTTGCTCCTGAGGGGTGGGCAGGGGAGGAGGGGACAACAAAGGGCTCTGAGCAGGAGCAGTCCCAAGCGCAGGAAGGGAACAAGAAGGAGGGTGGCCCAGGACCAAGGACCAGAGAACTGAATGACAGATGAGGAGCAAGCAGTTTAAGCCTCCTGTTGAGCCTATTTCTTAAAGCAAATCTGGTTGAAACTGCACAGGTGGTTTTCTCCTTGGTGCTGACCTCTGCTCTGGAAATTTTCTTTCCAAAACTTTATCAGAAAGCCTGGTAAGATATCCGTCCACCTTCTGTCTGGTGCTGGGGTGGTGCAGGTAGCCTCAAGCTGTGTGACTGTCCAGACCCCCAGCCAGTCCGAGGGTCACACAGCCCTCCCAGAGCGCAGGATATAGACCCAGGCAGTACACTAGGTTCTCAGGGCTCTGAGCTGAAGGACTGCTCAAGGCTAGCTGGTTCTGTGTGGAGAGGTGAGATGCTAACCAGACGTTTGAAGCATTTAGTTTAAACAAACCCAACCATGGATAAATGATAAGTAAACACACTGGATCCTCCTCTCAAGCCCATTTCCACAGTTCTCCCCCAGCCCCCACCCAATCTCCTCCTGGCCTGCAGTCTGGGATCTGGAGTCACTGTGGCCTGGCAGACAGGACTTCCTGAGGGATTTCACCTCCCTTGGGCCTGTTCCACCTAACCTCTCTTTTGCTCACTACTGGCTCCATCCACCACCCACCACTCTCCTGTCTTCATACCCTATCGAAGGATACCCCCATGCTCAAATACATATACCTAAGAAAACAAAGGCTCTGCCCCAGAGGTTTTGAGCCCTTGCTGTGAAATACCCCAAGAAGTCACAGTGTTGCATCTGACTCATAGGGAGTGTGCCCTGAGCACCCTCAGCCTGCCAGTTTGCCAGCTGCTGCCCTGCCGCTGCCCCTCACCAGCCCTGGCATGCACCTGTCCACCAGCACAACCTGGCAGCGTCTGACCATGCCTGGCCTCTTGGCTCTGACTCCCAAGCCTCAAACATAGGCTTTTGGCTCCATCTTTGGCTGCTGTCCACCACAGTGGCCCCTAGGACCAATCCCATATACTGATCCCTGGCAGAGGTTTCAATGGATTTATCTTCCTATGTCTACAGATTTATTTCACTATCTATATCACTAGCCATAGCCTCTTCTCTGAGCAGAACCAATTTTCACTAAAAATTAGAAGATTAAGGTTCAGTTCCCCTCATGCCTCATGGCCCTGAGGACCATGGACACAGAGCAGGAACTGACTTTTCAGTCTATATATTGAGGGATTGGGAAGGAGTGAGCCTCCCCCAGGTCTGGTTTCAGGGCAGAGGAACGTCATTATAACTATTTAAAATGAAGACCTTTCTTGAAGAATCAGGTCTGGAGGGTATTTCTATCTATATTCCTGGAAAACCAAGGGCTGTCAATCAATAAGGCTTATTTTTGGTAAATGGGATGATTAAATGCCAAATCAGAAGCCTTCCTCTATTGGTTGGAATAAGACAGGTTATACTGTGACTTATAATCAAAGGTTTTCCACATGTAGGTTAACTGGGGCCCTGGTCCCTGTCTCCTCATCATGAGGCCCAGGCTGACGAAGAAGCCACCATTTCAAACTCTGTAGATCAATGTGGCAGAGAGAACTCTGGAAGGTCTCACACCCCAGCAATGACACATAGCACTTTCACTCACAGCTCACTGGTCAGAATTAGTCACACAATCCACCCAACCACAAGGGGACCAGGAAGTGGTCCTGGAAAGCAAGCCCAGCTGCTCTAGGGACCCAAGAAAGTGAGGCAAGAGTCCTGTCCGAGCCTTGGAGATAGATGTGAACAAAAAGGGAAAAGTCTACCAGGATTGTCACAAAGGCAAAGGGTGCTTATCTTTTTAAGTTAATACTGAATGAAGATATATCCACTAGCAATGTGGGGACACAGCCTCCACAACCAGAGCCAAGAGTTATTGTCACCCTTTTTAGAAGTGTAGGATTCAACAGCCAAGAGGAGGTGTAGACAACGCTACTACTACCAGAGGGGCAAGTGTGAATTAAAACCCAGACTCATAGAAGAACCTTAGAAGGCAGTTTTGGTGGCAACAATTAGAGAGAACTTGAAGGCCACAGACCCCCATGATCTCTTTCCCCGTGGCCTTTGCTGTGGACAAATGATTAATTCACAGTCTTATGCAAATGAAGCTCTAAGTCTCACACCCCTGGGCAACAGACTCCAGTCCCCTTCCAGTTACACATTCTGAACCAGGCCCTGGAGAGCCCCACAGGCAGGTCAGAGGCCTCTGCAAGCACGCGGCCCATGGTTCAGCCCAAGCTGGGGCATCCTCTCTCAGGGGGAGGGGGTCTTCTGAACCATTCTCTCAAAGCCAAGGGCTCCTGTGGTACTGTGTGCAGAGGCAGGACCTGAGTATAGCAGTGGCCCAGGGTCCAAGGTCTCTAAAAGGTCCCAGGAATAGGGCTTCAACCCTCAGTGGTAAGATCTCATTCACAAACCTGGCCCTTGGGCCCAGGTACCCAGAACTGCAGGGAGGGTTGGTGAGATGCTGATGCTTGATTTTATTTACTCATTCACACTGATTTACTTTTTTACTCTCTGCATAAATTCTCCTCTAGGACTCAGTTTGTTAAATGTTTTTTGCCTAGAAAATTTGAGGCTAAATGTGAAATGATTCCCTTCAGAAAAATTTTAGCAGGTCTGTTCTGTTTTAAGAAGGTTTATTGTCTTCATCTGTTTTCTCTGGTGCCTTGAAATGCCTACACACCACTCAGTTGGCCAATCCATTCCAGGAGAAAATGCTGTATTTGAAATGCCGCTGAACACTGGGTCTGCTTCAATCCTACCATTTGTGTGGACTTATATTTAAAGTTCTACTCCCACAGAAAGTATGTTGTCATTTCTTCTTAATCAAAGTATGTTCTAAGCCTTGTTCAGTTCACGAGCCATTAGCATCAGCCCTCGTGTCAGGGAAGCAAGGACTTTGCTGGGACAGAAGCCTCAACAGCAGAGCCTGAGAGAAGCAAGATTCCTCCTGGTCTCCATCTGAAGAGGGTCACTCCTGAGGGTGGAGGTGGCACTGGCCATGTGGGGATCAGGCTGGGGGCTGGCACTCAGTCATGCAGCAGATACCACAGAGCTCACCTGAGGCAGGTGACATGACCTGCTAGGACATTCCAGGATTCCCTGCTTATTCCTATCTATAAGGCTGGGCTCAGGCACAGACCTCAGCACCTCGACAGGCACAGAGCACTTGAGGCAAAAGGCCCATGCCCACCTAGATGCTCAGCTGTTGGTATGTGGCCTCCAGATATGGACCGCACTTAAGGACGGTGAAGCTTCCTCTCCTACAGTCACAACCACCTGCTATAGTCCTGCCCTGGAGCTGCCCTGTCAGTACCCCTCAGACCTAATTTTCATCATGAAGGAAGCTCTTACCCCCAGCCTCTCCCTTCCCCGCAATGGGCTCAGCCTCCCTGAGGGCTCAGCACTGGTGGGAGCCCTGTGGGCTTCAGCTTCCAGCAGACTTGAAATAGAAAGATCTGGCTGCGGGTAGGCTCTTGAGTATAAATAAGACAAGGGTCCATGTGAATAAGAGATGCTGCTCAAGACAGTGCAGGTGTGGATTTCGGTGCCAGCTACCATACAGCCTGCTCCTTAATGGCTCCCTTTTCAGTCACCAATAGATGATTCTGGAATGGCAGGCAGTAAAGGGCAAGGTCACCAGATCTTCAAACCCAGACCCCTTCTGTGATAGAGCCCACAGTCTCAGGACAACTGTACCATGTTACTGCAACATAAGGTCCTGAACCCAGGGGTGTTGCCATTTTAAACATTAGGTTGATTCAAGCACCCCTGGCACATATACATTCCACCTGGCTTGACATTTGCTTTCCAGTCACGCAAGAATCAGCTTCATCTGGGCTTTCTGAGTTCTGACATGAAATTGCTGGGGCTGGTTGACTGAAGGAGTACCACAGAGCTGCTTGCAGCCTGTTCCTATTCTCAGAAACCACATGATGCATTAATAGCTCCCATGGAAATTTTTTTGAAAATGTCATGGCCCCTTTGCCTGCACCTGGCTTCTGCAGAGGCCTGTGACTTGGGCTTGCACACACAGACCACAACAGACAGTCCTGTCGAGAGATGGAAGCCTCCTCACCCCCAACTGGGATAGCAGGGCACCCTCTTTGTCAAGTGACCAACTATACAAGGAGAAAACTTTGAAGGTTCCAGCTGTACCTTGAAGGCCTCTGCAACAAGGAAATTAATAGCAGTATTACTAATAAAAATATTACTAGAGATGTGGCAGGCACCATCTTAAGTGCTGCTCATGTATTACCTCCAACTACCCTGAGATGGTGTTACTATGCTTATTTATCAGATGAGGAAACTATGGCTCAGAGAGTCAGTTATGCAGCTTATCTGATATCCATCAGGAGGACCTGAACCTGGCACATGTCACACCAGAGTTTATGTTTGTAATGTCTATAGTTCTGTCTCCTGAGAGATGCTCATTTGGGCACAAATCATAGGTACCAGGTCTTGAAGGGCTTTCAGGGACTCAGAGGGGAGCAACATTTTGCCCAGGGGGCAGTTTTCACAGGAGAGGAACTGATAAGAACTGAGTTTTAGAAAGATCATGTAGCTGGTATATAGTAGACAGGATCCTTTTTATGGCAAGTGACAGAAACCCAACTCAGTGACTAGAGCAAGGAAAAGGGTAATTTGCTGACTCCTTAGCTAGAAAGTCTTGTACTGGCTTCAGTAACAGGGAAATTGGAATTCAAAGATGTCACTATCACTTGGCCTCTCTCCTCAGGCCCTAAGGTGTTTTCCTCTGAATTGGATTCACCCTGAAGGAAAGTTTCAGAAGCTCAGGCTTAATGCTTCCATCTCAAAGAAAATGCATGCCTCTTTGCTGAGGGGTCCAGTAAGAGCTCCAGGGGGAGCTTGGGTCATGTGACCATTCAGCTTCAGGTCAGGGGGCTGTGGTGCCAACTGGCTTGGTGTGGCTCACTTGCCCTCCCCCCTTGGACTGGAGCAGGACAGACAAAAGTGGGTCTGCCACAGCCAGAGAGGTGAAGAAGGCTAGGATTTGGGCCAGAGTCAGTGTTCCACAGGGAACACCCAGGCTGCTGGTGTACAAATAGACATGTGTTTCATTAGAGGGACACTTGGAGGCTGTGTGGGGCAGGAAGGGCTAGGAGATTAAGGAGGTTGGGGAGAGCATTAAGGAAGGGGAGGCAGGTGCTTGGATCTAGAAGGGTGAATAGGCATTTACCTGGCACAGCTGTGCTGCTGGTGGTCGCCACTACAGAACATATACTCATGCCAGGCCCCAGACTTCACACCCCAGTTCTGCCTCTGGGATGTGGCTTTCAGGGATTAGCCTGAATTCGTCTGACTTGCATCACTCAGAGATGCATTCTCTTCAGACTCTGTCCTCCCAGCTAGGAGTTGACTCCAAGTTTCAGCAGCTCAGAGCTCGTGTTGCCATGCCAACACCTCCCCGGCAGGCATCCAGGCAGAAATGGGCCAGCCCCTTCTCAGGGCTGCTGGTGGATGCGAGCACATTCTGGTAATTGGATTGGAGCATTCCTCTCGGCCTTTCCTGCAAAACCTGGGGCTTGGCCCAGCTCCTGCTAGACATGAGCCTGTGGACACAAAGAGGATGGGAGGTCAGTCTGCTCCAAGATTCTCAGCCCTGCTGCTGAACAGAAGGCTCAGCAGGCATGAGGACCAGATGGAAGGGCAATGAAGGAGGGACAGGTCCCATCCTAGCCTCACGTGGGGCAACTCCTGACCCTCATCAATAGCCCATAAGCTCCCTAAGACTCAGAGATCCCAAAAGAGGTTGCAGGCTTGCTCAGAGTGGCCAGGGCCTGCCTCCACCTGCAGAACTGATCTGGCTTGCTCACTTTCTTACTGTAGGAGAAATTAAAATTCAAAGTCAGCCCCCACCTAGGACCCTTTGAGCCTCTGACCAGCATGCATATCAGGTCCATTTCCCAGGGAGATGGAAAATGGACCAGCTGTCCTTGGCTCCAGTAGCAGAGGTTTTGTCCACTGCAGATTGCCCATAAAAGGTGCTGGGGACCCACCCCACTCCACATCTTCAACACCCAAACAGGACCAGGCCTGTCCAGGCCCCATTCCTGAAGATGCCCTTCCTAGGGGATAGCAGATTAGCCAGCCCCAGAGCCCTCAGGACAGTGTATATGGGGAGGGGCTTTGATTTAGGTTTCTAAACAGTCCAAGTCCCTCTTTCCCACACTGTGGTGGGAGAGATTAGCAATTAGGTATCTTGGTGTTGACAGGTCATCAGTAACCTGGAGGAGGAACTGCTGTGTGGAGCTGCTTAATGTCAACACCCCATGCTTGCCCAGGAGCAGCCGGGCCTGTGACCTTTCGGGTCCTGCCCAGGACCTGACCAAGCACCTATTCCTCTCTGTCTAGACTTAGAGTCATCTAAGGCATCTGGGCAAGTTCCCCCTCCTACCTGGGTCATGCAGACCATGGCACTCTCTACTCTGTTTGTCTGTCCATTCTCCTTGTCACAATCAAACCCAATCAGTCTTTGGTACAGAGAGAGGAACAAGATAGTGAAGGTCAGGGGCTCCAACCTAAACAGAGTGGACAGCATCACTGAGGGCCAGTCAGGGGTCTGGGAGTTCAGCAGGTAGGCTTGGGCTGCCCCCAGAACAGTGTATAGACCAGTATGTTCCACTTTCAAACTCCACTGAATCCACAGGCTGGGAGAGGAAACAGCACATAGGGGCCAACTTCAGGGGAGGAGAGGTCAGGGAGGTGCTACAAGGAATGAGGAGGTCGGGAAGGAATAGGACCACCCATGTTAGTGGGCTGGCCCCTTTTAATTCTCATGATAGCCCTTGAAGATGGAGATTGCTACCCCAGTGTAGCCTCAGGGAGCCTCACGCCAGTGCCAGGATTTCATTCAGGTCAGACTGAGCCCCTAGCCCAAGCTGAGCGTGGAGCAATGTGGCAAGGATGAGGGCAAGTCTGGGGTCTCCACTTCTAGGATAGAGAGTTGCCCCTCCTTGAGCACCATGTAGCCTTCCACACTGGCCCCAGGGCTCAGGAGTAACTATGAGGACCTGAGGGCAGCTCTGGAGACCAAGGTGTTGGGGGCATCCCGAGTAACCCAGGACTCATAAGGGATAAACCCACGGGTCATTGTTGGCTTTAAAATAGGAAACAAAGAGCAACCCAGCCTGTGGGGGTGAGTGGTGACAGCTCAGCATGCATGGCCTTCAAGAGATCTGTCAGCCCTATCAGATACCCATAGTGGACTTTGCCTGCTAAAGGTGCCAGTCCCAGGATGGAGGAGCAGAGACCCGGGGCATGGAGGAGAGAAGGATTCCTTACCAGAGACAGAGCCTGGGCGAAGCCACCCACAATATCCCATCAGGCCAAGGGGTGCAGGCACGAGAACGGGCCCAGTCAGGGTGCAGGTTGGGTGCCTAAGTGCCTGCATCCTGCCCTGCTACCCCTAAGAGGACTCTGGGCTTCACTGAGAAGTTGTCAGCCTCCAATGTTTAACTCTCATTCTCTTCTTTCATTGGGAAAGTGTAGATCAGACTAATTAATGTGTTGTTTGTTTACTCTCCTTTCATTTCACTGAGACAAAATAATTAACCACAAAGCTTTAGAAATCAGCCCCACTGGTGGCAGCCCCTTTCATGTCACTGATTCAGCAGCTCCTGTGTACACATGCAGGGACTGCAGGCGGGAACAAGGCAGGGGAGAGGCTCTGGACAGGAGACCCAGGACAGTCACAAAGGGCTAGGATGGCAGGCAGGGAGGGCTGAGATGCTCGGATCTGCCACATCTTAGAGGACTTCTGTGGTACCCACCGCAGCTTGTTGGCCCTCTAGGCCACCTCAAACCCATTTATGCCCAAAAGGGGGGCAAAAACATTTCTATGACCAGCCCAGGGAGGCATGAAGAGCAGGCCTGGCCACTCACGGCCACTGCAGGCAGGGCTGGGGAAAGAACTTAGACTAGAAGGTTTCTGAGGCCACAGCAGGAGTGAGAACACTGGGCAGCCAAATAGGGAGACTGCCCCACTCCAGTCTCAGCTAACAGCAGATCCCAACTCTAATCAGCCTGCATTGGGAATGAGCCACACAGGAGAACAGGAGTTTAGGGACTTCCTCTCCGGAAGCCTTTCATAAAGCAAGGCTGCATTCACCTCTGACCCATAACGGCACGCCAGCTATCCCAACGACCATGGGCCAGTCCTGCTTAGAAGGCAGCGTGGGGTGAACAGAACAGACCCCCTCCTCCCAAATTCTTTCTCCAGAACTATACTCATAACCGGGGGTGGACAAGCCCTCCAATGCCACCTTTCCAGCCTCTCACCCTTGAGGCAAGCAGGGCCCAGTCTTATCCTGGTCAGTCACTCCTTCATTTGTTCTTTCCGTCCACTAACTCACAGAGCCCACCCCCTGGGCTCAGCTACACATCAACACAGTCCTGATGGAAGCCCAGCCCGCTTGTGGGATCCAGATACTAAATAGCTCCAAGCTGTTTACTCCAAGAGAACCAAACACAGGCCAACCGACTCTGCTGGGACTTGCTCCTGGCCCCAGATACCCTGTGCCCACCTGCTAGCTCCAGACTGGTCCTTGGAACAGTCCTTCTCATGTTGGAGGAAGCAGGAGTGGGGGTGAGTGGGGAAAACAGCCCCAGCATCCAATCTGCTTCCCTGAAGATGAATAAAAGCCCACTTACCTTCTATATTGCAGGTTTCCAGCTGGCCCTGGTGGCTCCGCATGGCCTACTGAGGTGAACCATGACTGGTTGGCCAACACTCGCCACTGACCGTCCAGAGTCGTATCTCACCAGGAGCTGACCCTCCTCCAGCTGCCCCACCACTCACCCCCCACCCACAAAAGTGCCCAGGTTGCCACGGACACCATGTAGTAGGGCCGGCCACGGCGCCCAGTGAGCTGCGATGGTTTTGTACACAACCCCTTTTCCCAGTAGCTGTCTGTCCGCCCTGCACGCTGTGTCCTGGGCCCTCATCTTCCCATGCTATTGGCTGCTGGACCGGCTGTTAGCCTTGTTCATACCCGAACCCTGCCAGAAGTACCAGCTGCTCTGCATCGTGCTCTTCGCCCCCATCTACCTGGGCTTCCTGGTCACCTCACTGCCCTTCGCGTTTCTTGGGTTCCTCCTCTGGTCCCCCTTGCAGTCTGCCCGCAGGCCCTACGTCTATTCCCGGCTGGAGGACAAGAGCCTGGCTGGCGGGGCAGCCCTGCTGAGGGAATGGAGGGGCACAGGTCCCGGCAAAAGCTTCTGCTTTGCCACTGCCAATGTCTGCCTCCTCCCTGACTCATTGGCCAGGCACAACAATGTTTTTAACACGCAAGCACGGGCCAAAGAGATCGGGCAGAGAATCCGCAATGGGGCCAGCCGGCCCCAGATCAAAATCTACATTGATTCACCTACCAATACCTCCATCAGCGCAGCGAGCTTCAGCAGCCTGGTATCACCACAGGGCAGTGATGGCATGCCCCGGGCCATCCCTGGGAGCATTAAGAGGACAGCCTCTGTGGAATACAAGGGCAATGGTGGGCGCCACCCCAGTGACGAAGCGGCCAATGGTCCCGCCTCTGGGGAGCCCTCTGACTGCAGTAACCTGGAGAATGCCTGCATCGTGCGCATCAGTGGTGAGGAGGGGGGCCGGCTCCCTGAAGCTGATGACCCTGCCACTGGGAGCCAGGCCAGGAATGGGGCTGGCGGGGGCCCACGAGGCCAGACGCCCAACCACAGTCAGCAGGATGGAGACTCTGGGAGCCTGGGCAGCCCCTCTGCCTCTAGGGAGTCCCTGGTGAAGGCAAAAACGGGGCTGGATGGCAGCAGTGGGGAGCCAGGCGCCACCTACAGCAAGGCTTCGCAGAAGGCCTCCATAGTGAAGAAGGCGGTGGCACGCAAGAGGCGGCACCCAGACGAGGCCTTTGATCATGAGATCTCAGCCTTCTTCCCAGCCAACCTAGACTTCCTGTGTGTGCAGGAGGTATTTGACAAGCGGGCAGCCACCAAGTTGAAAGACCAGCTGCATGGCTACTTCGAATACATCCTGTATGATGTCGGGGTCTATGGCTGCCAAGGCTGCTATGGCTGCCAAGGCTGCTGCTGCTGCTGCCATGGCCGCTGCAGCTTCAAGTGTCTCAACAGTGGTCTCTTCTTTGCCAGCCGCTACCCCATCATGGATGTGGCCTATCACTGTTACACCAATGGGAGGGGCTCCGACAGCCTGGCCTCAAAGGGGGCTCTGTTTCTCAAGGTAGGAAGCCTGGGCCCCACCTGAGGGCACATACCAGCCAGTCCCAGAGCCACGGGGGAAGTGGGCTGCAACCCGGGGGTCCTCATTCTCTCAGAGGGCGGTATTTTCATCTCAGATGAGACCTTCCATGGAGCTGAAACAGAAGGCCCCTAGCTCAGGGACAAGGGAAATCAGAATGCAGGGACAAGAGCTAAGGTGCTGGGATCAGACAGACCTGGCTGGGTGATCTTGGGCAAGTTCCTCAGATCTCTGAAGCATTTCCCCATCTTAAAGTGGGGGCAACATGGAGTCTACTCACAGGGTGGGGATGACCATGAGCAGCGAGACCTGGGAGGTTCTCCAGGTGCTGGTGGTGAAGGTAGCCTGGCAATGATAGCACACTGGTGATGAGTGAGGAGGAAAATGCCAGGGTCTGCTGTCTGTAACAGAGCAGACATTTATAAGAGGCAAGACCAATGAAGACCCATTACCACTCCTCCTGCTCGCTTAGGCCACCAGCCTCACTGGCCAGGACACCCTCCCCATCCTGGCTGCCATGCAGCTGCCACCACTGCCATGCCAGGCACTCTGCCCACCAGCCCAAGGCTTTGCTTCCATAGTCACTAATTAAAGTGAATCATAGTTATTTCTGCTAATTTGGATGCAATTGGAGTTTTTAGACCATGGAGATTTGATCATTATGCATTATCTTCTACTGAGCCTGACACTCAAGTGTCAACTTTTTGTTCTCTGTCCAAAAACTGCTCTTGGTGCTTCTAGGGTTCTCTGAAGCATCATTTGGGCAGCTGATACAGAGCAGAGCTTTCTGTCCTCAGAGGCAGCAGCTGCTGTGTGTGTGTGTTTTGTCTATATTTCCCTCAAGACTTCTTAGTTCCCCCTGGATGGGGTCCATGGAGTGGAGACAATGGTATCTAACAGCGTGGGGAGGCTCTCATCCCCCAGGCCTCAGCTCTGACTGTGCTCAGCCTAACCAGGAAAGTGCCACGTGCCAGCCAAGCACCTTCTGGAAGTGAGGGCCCTGGCTGACTGTGTGCATGGAGCCTGCTGGAGCCAGGGCCTGCACCTCAGGGCTCGGGCCCCCACTCCAAGGGCTCAACGGCTCTTGTGTGGCTCAGCAGGCTGAGTTGGAGTCCCCACTCTCCATTCATAGCCTGAGATGCTGACTGAATGCATTCCTCTTACAGGAGAACCATTTTGGATTATGGTTCATCAGTATTCTGCTCCATGGATGTATTTTCATCTCAGCAGCTGGAGTGACTTTCTAGGAAAGGAAAGGACATTGTCAGGCTCAGGGGAAGAGGGGAGCACACCCTCTCTCTCCCACATACCTGCTCAGAGGCCAGGGACCCCCTCAACACTTCACCTAGCCCACACATCCCCTCATCATCTCCCTTCTTGGTCTGACACCCCGACCACCATGCCTACCAGGGTCACATAGGCTCCTCAAGACAGCCCCTCTACTGTGGGCTTTCCTCTCACCTCTCTGGCCATTCTTTCCGGGCTCCTTGTCTCCTGCCTGTCCTTTAAATGCTGGTGCTCCCTCCATCTCATGGGTCTAAAACTGATATGTAGATATGTTTAATTTTGTCCACACCATTAAAATTTTTCTTGTGTTGGCCAACATGGAAAAATCAAGATATTTCACATAAAACCCAGTTTGCAACAACTTCTCTCCCACATCAGCAGCTCCGACAGCACCAGGCCTGCTACATTCTGCCCAGCTCTCAGCCCAAGCTGAGGGCTGGTGGTTCTTACAGCAGGGTGACCCCAATTGGCCAGTCCTCTTCATTTCTAAGAGGTCACCATGGCTGGACCCATGCACCTGCCCTAGAGAAATGACTCCGCAGCCTCCATTTCCATACATGCTGGGGTCTCAGGTTTGTCCCAGCCCTGATGTGTCCTCTATTCCCCCAGCTCTGTGTCTAACTGTCCCCTAGACACAGTCCCATTCACTGCTAAGCAGAACTCGTCATCCCTGGTCCTGCCCCTCCCCTATGTTCTAACATCCCTCAGCCAGAAGGACCCACCTTGACTCCTCTCTGTGCCCTGAGCCCACTCAATCCATCCAGGCTCCTAATGTCATTTCCCAGATACCTCTGGATCCACCCATGTCTCCAGCTGTACTATGACAGCCACCATTCTCTGCATCCACACAACTGTGTTTTTGGTTGTCCTCCCTCTTCCAACCCATCCTTCTCCCATCCCAGGTCTGACTCCTGTTGGCCAATTCCCACTGCCTTGCAGAGAAGCTCAGCCTTCACTGGGCCCTTCCACTCTCACCTGGGCTCGGCTCTAGCTGCACCACACCCATGAAGGCCTCCACACACCCGGCCCCTTGTCATGGTCCCACCTTGCGTTGACCCTATGGAACTTTCCTCAGTGGCATCCACACACGCCAGATTTCCCTTCATGGACTCCGCAGCCTTTGTCCCCAGGTGTCTTGGCCTGTCCCTCCTATCAGACAAAACTCGAAAGTGGAGCCAGTTATGCCCAACACACAGCAGACCCAGCTCATCTCTGTTGGCAAGAGTGAGCCTATTTCTCCTGCACAGAGGAGTGAAACAAATGGGGTTTCAGGAGACAGGCCAGCGCAAGGAGGAGCCCGGGCTGGAAAGGTGCTGCCCTGGCTCACATGAAGCCACTACTTTCATTGGCAGGGCTCACCTACCCAGCCCTGTCCTCCAATTTACCCTGTGGCACTTCCAATACTCAAGGAAAATGTGTTTTCCTGCTATTGTAATGGTCCAAAAAGGAAGGGACTAGAATCTTTTTTGCCTCACGTATGAGAGCCTGACTCTGGGCCCCACTCTATTGACAGTCTTTGCCCATCAGGACTAAGAGGAACAACCTCTCAGTGTGATTGTTTGTTTTTGCAAGAGAAACATAAGCCTCTGCAGTTCCCAAAGACCGGAGCCAGGAATCAATAAGTCCCAGCATATGCGCGTAGTCAAGTGGATCTTGATGAGCTCACAGGCTGACTAAGTGGAAAAGTGGATAAGGGGCAGGGAGAGACAGGGTGGCCTTGCCCTATGTACCCTCCAGATGGCGTCTCCTCGGCAGCCGGTTTGAGTGGTGCTTCTCTGCATCTGTCTTTGTCCCCGTCCAGGACTCAGCACAGGCAGGTGACAGTGTTGAGGGAGTGAAGGGCTGATGCTCTAAGACCACCAAAGGCGCAACCTGTGACCAGGACTCCAAAAGCAGCAGTGTTGGGTGAGGGCCTGGGAGGAGGCAGGGCAACAAACAGCTGACTTGAACCAGGCTCAGCCATTGGAAACTCATGACCCTGGCCAATTACAGTATAGTTTTAGTGCAACCCTTACAGTTGTACGGCTCTAGCAAGGCAGTGTCTGTGAAGCACTATGCAGGAGTGCTACAGCAGGATTATTATTGAGGAGGGAAGGGGTATTCATTGCCTGAGGAACACAGGGGCAGGAGCACCATCATGTGACCTTGTGGGCCTTGTGGCTGTAAACCTGTTGTTTTTGCAACAGGGTGCGCTAATGGTATGTGAATTCCAGAGCCTGACCAGGGGTGGGGGTATATTAGACCAAGGTCTGGGTCTGGAATATGGGCAAGAAGTGAATGATGAACATGTGAGTTTAAAAACAGCCCCAAATCCAGGTTGTACAGCCCATTATTAAGTAATCAGACATGCATCCCCCAGGTGCCAGGAAAGGAGCGATGTGCAGCCATCCAACTAGGAAAGGAGCTAGGAGCTGCAGAAAGCTAAGACTGTCTGATGACACAAATGTCCAAATGAAGAAGGATAATGCCAACCTGACTTGGGCAGCAGAAAGATGGAAGCCTCCATGGCCTTCAGAGCAAGGGCTGGTGATGTGGTGGCAGCGAGTCATGGCCACTCTTTGCTGGACAGGCAGGGTTGTGCTCAGCGGATGCCAGGTGTTCCCACCCTGCTGCTGCATGACCTTGAGACCTGGCCTCTGCAGTCACCTTCCTTGGAGAGTTCCCAGGGTCCAGTCTGGAACGGACTAGTGGACATTGGGGAAGACAGCTCAGGCCCAGGTGGCAGGAAAACCCAGAGGAAGAGGATGAGAAGCCACCCAGAGGCCTCTGGGGAAACGTGCCCACAGATTGTCCCAGAGAGTATGCCCTGGAGGGACTCTCCTGTCTTGTTCTCCAGCAGCTGTGCTGTGGCCAGAGGGCCAGGGGGAGACAGCAGGCTAGGTGGCCATTCCTCCTCACCTCCACATCCCCAGCCATGACAAGGGTTCAGGCATGCATCAGGCTGTTTTGAGTTGTCTGTGAAGTATGATTGAAATGCTTGTTTTCATTGCACTAACCTGTGGAGAAAGACTTCCAGGATTGTCTGTGGTTGTGTAGGGAGTTGGGAAGGTGCTGTCAGCCCCACACTACCCCCTAGGTACTGTTTCCAGTGAAGGGGGTGAGCAGGGGGCCAGGACTGAGGTCTGGGAAGAATGGAGCATTAAGAGGCTGTTGTGGAGAAAGGACTGGGTTTGGGATGGAAGCCATGGGGCACCTGGCACCAGCCCAAGACATAGATGGCACAGAGACATAGGCTACAACTGTTATCTTAGATCAGAGGATCACAACCAAAAAGCAGATGATGTGACTTATGAAGCCAGAGTGGGGGAGACTAGGGAGAGTGAACAGAGGGCAGGGTACGAAGCCTCTCACAGTGGAGGGTGGCGAGCTTTGCAGCTGGACCAAATCCCTGAGGTACCCAACTAGACTTCAGAGGGATAGGCTGTGGTGTGCAGTCAGGTCTAAGGTGTGACTGAGGGAAGGAGGAAAGAGCCACCAAACAGGAGTGGACAGGGAACTGAGGGGCTGGCACACTGTAGTCACCAGGAGATGGCAGAGGCTTGGGGAAGAAATCTACAATGAATTTTGCATTTGTTCTGCTGTGAAGCCAGCTATCAGTTGGAACTTCTTTATGCATCTTCCATCTACTGGACTAGAAGCTCCTAGAAGTAGGACATGTGCTGTTCCTACCTGGGCCCAAGTCTAGCCAGGAGTTGACAGAGCTTGTGAGGGTGAGACCTGGTGTGTGTCAGAGCACAGACTTCGTCACCAACTCCTCGCCTCCTACCCCACAGGTGCAGGTGGGAAGCACACTCCAGGACCAAAGAATTGTCGGATACATCACCTGCACACACCTGCACGCCCTGGAAGGTAGGGTTCAGTGGCCCGAGCTTTTCTGGGGGTAGGGAATCTTCCCCAGGAGGGTTGGGATCTGCCAGGGCCTGGCTGGGGCCTGAGGTCACTGTGGTTGTGCCCCATAGAGGACAGCGCCATCCGGTGTGAGCAGCTGGACATGCTTCAGGACTGGCTGGCTGATTTCCGAAAATCTACCTCCTCGTCCAGCACAGCCAACCCCGAGGAGCTGGTGGCATTTGACATCATCTGCGGAGATTTGAACTTTGACAACTGCTCCTCTGGTGAGGCTGGGCTCCTGCCTATTTTGGGTCAGCTACTAGGAAAGAGTAGGGTTCCAATCACAGCTCACAAGACTCAAGTTATACAGCTCAAAGAACTTCCTTATTCTTGTGGGCATGTGGGTGAGATATAAGCAGACTATGATTTCTCTGCCCCCTGGAAATTCTAAAATGAGACGTACCCACGCTCTGCCTAGAAAGCTCAGAGGCTGCCTTGCTGGAGACAAAAAGATGCCCTAAAAATGAACCTCTGACAGGGAAGACTTAAGCCTCTGAAACTCAGAGTAAGGGCAAGTCAGCTAATACTGGTCACCAAGTCTTCACTGCACCTGGCACATCTCTAATGGCTGCTCATGAGCCCCTGTGTCACTTAAATCTCTTAACAACCCTAGGAGTGGGCACTGTAGCAGGCAAGAGGAAATTGAGATCCATTCCAAGGTCACATAGCCGAACTGGTAGAACTGGGATTTGAAACCATGCCTTAAATCACTAGGCTAAAAGTCTAAATGTTCCTCATGGGTTAAATTTCAAATAGTTGATTTAAATAACTGACCTGTGAATCAGATGAGCATGCTCATCCCAGGGGCCTCCTGGGAGTTTGGGCAGCTCTGAGCCTCCCTCAGCTCGAGGAGCTGGGTTCAGGGAAAACCCCTCAGCCCATGGCTCGGGGGCTCTTTCTACTCTGGCTGCAGCACCAGGACAAACTGAGGATGGGTGGGCAACATAGGGTCTGTGAGCTCAGATCCTAGCCCTCAGGGAAGACAGGAAACTTGCCTTCACCTGGCAATAGCTGTTTCTATTTTTGTGACCAGAAAGGCATCACTGACAACAGTGGCAACTCAAGGGTGAGTGTGGAGAACGGTGCCTACCATGGAACACACAGCCCCTCCACTGCAGCCCTGTGGTCCCCACACTGTCACATGCCTGATGCCAGATCCAAATACTTGGTGCTCCCAGGATCTTCCTGAGTCAGGGTGGGGGCCCAGCATCTATAAGAGCTTGTCAGGAGGGTTCCACCCAGTCAGCCCCACTCAGTGCCCTGTTCTTCCCCCCTGGGGTCTCAGAAAGGCCCTTCTGGCTTCATGAGTTGGCAGAACAAACTGGAACCCAGGACAGGTCACCTGGGTTCACTCAGCCTAGTGAAGGTCAGGAGTCCCAGATGGGGCAGCATCAGCCAGCCCCCCACGGGGTTTGCCACAGGATCTGGGAAGGCCTTGAGATCACTGTCCCCTGCAGTCCAAGGACAGTGACCACTGTCTTCAGACCAAAGGAAAGCTGAACGCTGGTGGTGGCAGGTGGCCGGGAGGGGAATGCTTCTCAAGGACAGAAAACCAGTGATAGATGAACCACAGACAAAGGGATACCTGCCCTCAGGGATCTGGTGGCATTTGGATCAGAACCAGAGGCAGGTGGCCCTCCAGGACAGGACAGACACCCTGAAACTCATGGCATTCCCTCCCTCCCTGTACAGATGACAAGCTGGAGCAGCAGCACTCCCTGTTTACACGCTACAAGGACCCCTGCCGCCTGGGGCCCGGGGAGGAGAAGCCATGGGTAATCGGTGAGCTGGGCTGGAGGCAGGGGATAGGGTCTGGGGGGGGCAAGGGAGGGGCACTGTCCATTTCTAAGCCCACCATGGTGAGACCTGACACTGCACCAGAGCCGAGCTACCCACAGGCTTCCCAAAGAGACCTCAAGACCCCACTGCTGGGAGATTTGGGACGCTGTACTAGGCCAGCAGATGCCCTCACCTTCCCCTCCTAAGGCTGGCTGAGCCCTACCTGCAGTGACCACTCTCATTCCCTCATTCCCAGGTACCTTGCTAGACAATGATGGCCTCAATGATGAAGATGTGAGCACCCCTGACAACCTGCAAAAGTAAGCACCAGCTGTGGTGGGGAGGGTGGCTCCTGGATCTGGGCTGAACACCCAGCCCTGACTCAGCTGTGGGGAGATTGCTGTGGGGAGGCAGAGGAGAGTACAGCTCCCTGAGAAGGAAGCCTGTAAGAGCCTCAGGGACAGAAGCAAAGGACCGGAGAGGCCATGGCAGCCCTCTTGCCCCATGGATCGGCCTTACTGAGAAGCCCTAGCATCCTAAGGTGGCATTTCCCACACCAGCGCCTGGAGTCCCAGCTCACTCACTCTACAAGAGCCGGGCCCTGGGGCCCTGCCAGGCACAGGAAAAGGGACTAGAATCTCACAGGGCAGGGCTGAGGGTTGCTGCGACCCCTAAGAGCCCTGGGGATGGCATTTGCTCCAGGGGCCCTGGAGGTTGGTGGCTATCAATTAGGCAAATAAAAATACAAGCAGAGTTAACATAAGCCAGTCATTTTTCAAAGTAGAGACTGCTCCATCCCAACCAAACTTCATTCTGGGACCTGATGACACGTCCATAAAGGACACATTTAAGTGGCCAGCAGCAGAACCAATTTATAACTCACGGCCTGAGACTGCAGAGTCATGGCAATGGTTCCTTGCAGCTCATTTGAGCCAATTAATTAGATTACAGACTAAATTTGAAATATCATCCTACGCCGAGAAAATTATCTTTTTATGAGATGATGATTAAAAAATGACTATCCGTAACTCTCAGATCACTGATGCTGGAATTAATTATCAAAGGCAAAGGACAATAATGGATTATATTTCTGAGACGTACTGATGTTCTGCATGTCATTAGTATATTTATCTCAAGGCTGATAAAGACCTTGTAGACACACCCATGTTCGCTGGCTGTCCAGGCATTAGCTGGCCTGGCGGGCCTACGCAGTGTCTCTCTGGCTGCTACTCTGGCGTGATGCTGGCTTGCACCTGCCCTCTGCGAGTCTCCCATGAAGTCTCCTCCCCACTGGAGGTCGGACTCCATATGAACCCTGGCAGGAAGGAGACAGCAGACAGGGAGTTGGAAGACCCAGATTCAGGGTGTAACAGCCCTCCCAATGACCCTGCCCTCCCTATAGAATCTTGCCCAGCACTTAGGCACCCAAGTCTGTTCCCTTCCTCCGAGGAAGAGGATAACAGCCACATCCCACACTGCTCCTTTCTCGGAGTATCCTGGAGTCCATAGCAATTGCTCTTGTATCAGAGGAAATGGAGGCTCACAGGTCTGGTGGCACAGCTGCTCAGCAATAGAATGACACAAGAGTCCAGTCCAGGGATGGGGTCTGTGCTCTCCTAGCCTCTCCAACCCTTGCTGACTTGAAACAAGGGACTTCCAGAAGAAAACGGTCCCTGAGGCTCACTGCAAAGACCAAGGTCCCCCCAGACAGTCTCCTACTGGCTCAAAGCAAAAACCCATTCTGCAGAGGGGTGGGCAGTTCTGGCCCCAACTTCGCCACAGACCCTGGGTAGCACTGGATCTAAGCTGCAGACACAGCCAACAACCTAGTTCAGAAAGGGAAAGCGAGTGCCGGCCAGCCCAGGGTGGACATGGGACTTTCCTGGACAGACTCTGGAGTGGCCCAGTTCAGTCAGGAACCTACAGCCCCAGACTCAGTTTCTCTCCATCCCAGTCCCTTTTGGGGCTCACAGGGAAGACAGATGTTAAACACATGAGTTTGGTCTGACATGCTGCCCTCACTTGTGGACGAGAACATGGCTCCACACTCAGGACCTGGGAGCCAGGGCCTGGGCCTGGGGCTGACTTGCCTTCCCGTGCCCTCCTGCCTGTGTGAGAAGGGTCTTGGAGAGTGAGGAAGGACGCCGGGAGTACCTCGCCTTCCCCACCAGCAAGAGCCCAGGGGCGTGTCAGAAGGGGCGCAAGGATGTGCTGAAGGGCAACGGCAGACGCATCGACTACATGCTGTATGCGGAGGAGGGGCTGTGCCCAGACTGGAAGGCTGTGAGTCTGGGGCTGGGCTGGGCTGGGCAGCCAGGCTATGCCTGTAGGTAGGGGATCCTGGGCCCTGTAACCCTCAACAGCACTGAGCTCTCCTTTGAAAGTGAGACTCCCCAGTCCCAGGGAACTTTTGGATCCTCAGGATCCTCCCAACCTCTGTCCTCAGGAAGACTTAGGCCAGTCCCAGCCCAGAGGCCTCACCCCTGCCCTCCAAGCCCCTTCTCTGCAGGGTGCCCTTTGGATCTAATCAGGATGCTTCTCTTCTCCCACAACCCCAGGAGGTGGAAGAATTCAGTTTTATCACCCAGCTGGCTGGCCTGACTGACCACCTGCCAGTGGCCATGCGGCTGACAGTGTCTTCGGGGGAGGAGGAGGCATAGACCAGCAGTGATCACAGCAGCCCGGTCTCTGCTACCCTTCGAGCCACAGCCCCTCCTTGGCCACGTCCCCTCCAGCAGCAGTGCCAGGGAGGAGGGCAGAGGCCTAGAGGGAGCCATGGCCATCCATGGGTGAGCTGGCACCAACACTGCCCTGGACCCCTGGGCACTCACCACGTACAGAGGAGTCAGGCCAGCCCGGGCAGCCCTGGCTGCCCAACCAGTGCCATTCTTTCAAAACAATTTTCTACAAACCTACAGCACAACCTAGTTTGTAACCCGTGGGTTAGTATGAAAACCGGGTTTCTGTACTCTTTGTATCTCTTCTCCAGCTTTGTCCAGGGTTCATTAATTTTGTCTGCTGCCATGTTGTCTCGCACGCCTGCACCCTCGCATGCATGCTGCCCGCATGCCACGTGCCACACCATAGCCACACAGACCCCTTGCTTGGGCCTCACCCAAGGCCATACTCCAAACACAATCAGAACCAGCCAAAGAAGCATTCCTGGGCACAGGGCCGCCAGCTCGCCGTCTCCAACAGGAACTGTTCACAAGCAGGGACCGTGAGGGCTGTGTCCAGTCACCGCGAGCCCGGGCTCTTCCCAGGGTCTTGCATTAAAGGGCGATTATTTTAAAAAGAAAAACAATAAAAGAACAGAAACAACCCTTCTGGTTAGAGGGTCTACAAGCCGCAAGGGAGAACAGAACGCTGCTCTTCCTGACAGGCTCCCTTCCCTGCACCCCAGGGCCCCTGAGGGAGTAGTGGAGCCACAGACAGGAAGCCGAGGAGAGAGCACCCGTGTTCTATAGGAAGACGGGAACTCATGACACGTGGAAAAAGGGAGGCTGCTGGTTTTGAAAATGATTTGTTGTAGCTTTTCTTCTGTCAAAACCAACTCCTCTTCTTTCTGCCTGATCCTGTCCCTCCAGACACCTCTCTGGTTCAGGACCAATTGTTCCCTGGGGACTGTCCCCATGACATGCTGGCTGAGCTCAGGAACTGCCTGCCTGTGGGTGGAGCCACCGCTCTGTCCTCCCAGATCCATCTTCAAAAGCGACTGGGAGTGGGTGGTGGGCCTGGAGGAAGGGGCAGGATGCCAAAGTGCAGGGAACAGCCTACCCCTCGCCCTCATCAGTGTGTAGGGCAGGGACTGCTCCTGGTTCGCATCCAAGCGCATAGCCACCACTGCTACCACGTAACCAGCCCCAGCCCCGGGCTCCCAGGCCCAGGATAGCAGAGCCTACAGGTGAGGCCTACAGCTCCCCACCCCACGGCAGCACTGCCTCTCTGCCCACCTGCCTTTTAAACACACCTGGGGACACTCCCCAGTCACACAGGTAGGTCTGTGTCTGTTTCCAGGTACAAGGCTCCCCCAACTTGGGGAACTGTTCTTGACAACCCCTGATGTCCCCTCCTCACGGCACCCTGACCTGTGCCCCCCTCGGAGCCAGCTTTGCCCAGCAAGGCTGGGGAGCTTACCAGGACCCTTCTGGTGCCGGTGCGCTGACACTGTGCCTTGTCACCCACTGAGCTGCAAGAGGGACGAAGAGAGGGCCAAGCAGTCAGCCAGAGGCCAGGCCCTGTGCTGGGAGAGGACACTCTTGAGAGCCATATCCACAGTGGCACCGGTCTGTCTGAATTCATCTGGCCGGGGCAGTGGTGGAGCTGAAGGGCTCACTGCCAGCAGCATTTACCTGGCAGGTCCCCAGTCCTACTGCCCAGGCCCAGATCCAGGAGGAGCTCCTCACCACTGAGGGCACAGTCCTGCCTAGGCTCTCAGCTGTGCCCCTCCCCCAAGGGCCGGCCCTTCAGGGCCTTGGCTGTTTCGTGATCAGAGGGCCCTCTCCTCCCAGGACAGCCAGGAATCTGCTCACAGATAGAGCCCAACTGGGCAGACACGATGCCTAGACAGCTGGGCCTGAGCCAAGGACCCTAGGTGTTGCAGGTCAGCTGTGTGCCAGGGAGAGCAGCAGTGACAGGCCAGGGCTCCTGAAGCAGAGAAACTAGATTTCAGCCCTCCGAGGGGCCGCCTCCCTCACAGGGAGCCAAGATGCAGGGCATGTGCTTCTCTCCCTACTCACAGGACGGCCTTAGGCGAGTCATACCTCCCTGTGCCTCGGTCACTTCCTGTCCTAACAAGGTCGCCTCTGCCCAGCCTGGCCCTGGTGGACCACCTCCCAGCTCCCCTTGCAACTCCCTCTGGCGCAGGTTCAGCGCTGAGCCCATTATCGCCCAACCATGTGTCTCATGAAGCCTTTGGGCTCCTGGGGCTGTGCATAAGCCAGACTTTTCCATTTTAATTTTTAAAAAGGAAAGAAAAAAACATTGCCAGGATCTGAGATTCTGTGGTGTTTGGCCTGAAAAGGGTGGACACAGGGGTCACCCAAATCCCCAACCCAGGTCCCGCCCCTGCTCCAAGCCCGGCCTCTTTCAGAGAAGCCAGGAGGCAGGGTCACCTTCAGAAAGAAATGGTCATTTTTTCATTTGTCCAAATCATCTTGAGTTTTAAGTATGAATATTAATCTTGATGCTTTTTAACTATTGTATTAACTTGCTGAGATTTAGAAATACTGTTTTAAAAAAGAAAAAAACTTTTTTAATTTCTGTATTTTTTTTCTGTATTGTATACTCATGGGACATTAGGGGTTTTATATGGTAAGCACACCTAAAGTTTTGGTAAAAACATTATCAAATATATTATCAAGACGATTCTTCCCTAGAAGAAAACAATCTTTCACCTGATAAAATATTTTGAAAAGAGATGTTTTTCTCCTTTACTGGTGCTGAAAGGAAGGATGGAGAAAATCATGAGGAGAAAATAAAACTGAGGCTTAAGGCTGGTGGTCTCCACTTATTTTTGCGACAAGATGGGGCCAGGCTGTGCTACGGGGGAGCAGGGTTGGGGCCCCCTTGGGACTCTGGGCTTCCCTGGAGACCAGAGCTGGGGGAGCTGCACCGTACCCATCTGTCCCAGACTTCTGAGGTGGTGGGAGGTCCTTCTGCAGGAAGGGGGCACATGGGAAAAGGCAATACCTCCTGGCTCTCCTGGTAGCTGGGTTCTTGGGTCTGCATCTTAGGAACTGCCTTGGTATGGCCTCCTCGTTACCCTCTGAACAGCAGCCTGGTGTCTGGTTTTCAGATCTGTCCCCTGCTGGTGATACACAGAGGTCAGATGCTTATGAATGTGGCTTGGTGACATTACCTTGTCCTGGGCCTAGACCTCCCAATGTCTTTAAGGCCCAAGGCCCAGCCATGAGCTAACATCTCTAACCATTAAAGCCCCTCCTGGCTGGAGCTAGATAGAAGTTGCCAGTGAATAAGTCAGGCTAGCGACCACCAGGGCCTGTCACTGTGCCACTCAGAGCAGTGGGTCAAAGGCCTTAGAGTAGGAATGTCCAATTTTTTGGCTTCCCTGGGCCACATTGGAAGAATTATCATCTTGGGCTACACATAAAATACATTAACACTAATGATAGCTGATAAGCTAAAAAAAATCGTAAGAAGATCTCGTTTTAGAAAGCTAACAAATTTGTGTTGCGCCACATTCAAAGCTATCTTGAGCTGCATGTGGCCTGCGGGTTGGACAAACTTGCCTCAGAGCTTTCTAAGCACTTCAGAACAACTGCTAGGTGGGCTTCCTGGCCACTCCTAGGCTCCAAATTCATCCAGCAGCCCATGCTGCCTACCATACCGGGTGAAAGCAGGCAGTACAAAAAGGCAAAAAGAGAAGACATCTTCACACCCAGAGACCAAGCTAGGCCCTGAAAAGAGAAGTGCCCTCATATTCCTTCCCAGTAAGTCACACCATTCAGAGCCCAGAGCCTCTCAGGCCACTTTATTTCTCAACAGGTAAGGGTCAGTGCCCATCATCAGGGATGTCTGAGAGTGTGAACTCCATGGTGACATCTCCATTGCGGGGCAGGAACTCCACGACGTAGCTGACTGTCTGAGGGCTCCTCGGTGGCTCTCTGGGGTCCAGCATGGTGCTAAAGAAGTACACAGCCTGCTTGCAGTGTGGGTTCCAGCAGCAGTCCTGCAGGAGGAGCAGCAGAAGGCAGTGAGGGGTCCTGGCAGCCAAGCCCCCTCCTGGCCAGCCTCCCTGCCAGGCAGCTTGAAGCAGGAAGTTGTTGCTCAGGTACCCGGGGCCACTGAGGAATTATCACTGGATAGCACTGCCTCCCCCTCAATGCCTGCTCTCAGGGTCAGCCAGCTCTGGGATCTGTGCACACAGCACTACCTTGTCTTCTACGTGCTTCAGAAGTCCAGTGCTGACTGTGCTGTCTGGGGTCAGGTGATATTCCATCCACAGAACAGCCCCATGGCTCCTTCCAGGCCTATGGGAGGAGGCAGGGGAGAGAGGGTTGTTGGGCCAAACAGAAACAGCACCACAAGAGATGGCCATGGTCCCTTCTGCTTTCTATACACCTCTGGTCTTCCCCACTTCCATCCTGCCCAGTCAGGAGGTTCCTAACACGCCACCAGACTAAAGGCCTATTGATTGATAAAAGGCTGAGTAAGAACAGCCACAACTCCAAGCCTCCACTCACTCCCCACAGCCTGGCCAAGTACTCAGGAATAACTGGTAGAGAAGCACCAGCTCAGCCATAGGACCAGCCTCCTCAGCTTGAAGCCACAGGAAGGCTTGATCCAGAAGGCTCAGAGCACAGCCTTCGCACCAAAGGTTGGAAGACCCCTTCCAGACACCTTGGATGGCAGGCTCACAAGGGTATGTGCCCTGCTTCCCCCTTGTCAAAGGAGGAGCTCTGGGCTCAGGGCCTCCACCCAGTTAGAAGGTGTTCTTTCTCCAAGCAGCAGCAGCTCCTCCCCATAAAGGTAGTTAGAGCTAGAAGGGCCTGACCATGCCTCACCAATTCCTGCTTTAATTCCCAGGACAGCCCAGGAAAATGGTCCAATGGGTAACCATAGCAACAAAATTCACATTTCTCTGCAGCTGTGATCCAACATGCTGCTTAGCTCAATGGGGGCCCCTGATGTGGGGGGGATAGCAAAGCCCATTCTGGCTCTGCCTCCCCACCTACACACACCCAAAGGCTGTGGGGACCCACTATTCAGTCAGGGCCACTTCAGACCAGAAAGGGCAAGGCTGAGACAAGGCTGAGACAAGGCAAGGCGGGCCATCCCACCCATGTGAAAGTGGACAAAGTGGTTAGCCATTGGCAGTAACTACTAGACAGAAAGCAGGCTCTCCCCCCATCTCCTTTCCCCCAGGAGGCAACACTCACCTCCTCAGCTCAATGCAGCCCTCAGCACGGACAGGCTGTGGGGGGACTGGTTGCCGAAAATCAAAGGTCAGGATCTGCTGGGGCTCAGAGAGGCTGCGGCAGGGGTACTCCCACAGTGGGTGGGGCTCGGCCTCCTTGCTCTCCCTGAAGTCCAGGGCACGCTGCGAAGGGAAGGGGATTCGAGGGTCTGCAGACAGAACCAGGTGGCCCATAGAACAAGGGGCTCCTGTTCCCATCTCTAGGGTTTATACCAGCAACCCCTTATCGCCATTGCCCAGGTCCCTCAGAGTAACTGCCACAGTCACATGGGGTAGTTGGTCCTCACAGAAAGACCACAGGTGCCCGGATCAGGCTGGTTGACTTGTCTGTTTCCTGCTGCCACTCACAAGCTGTTTCCCGGCAAGTCACATCACCTCTCCAAGAAGCATTTTCTCCCCTTTTATAATGGGATGACACTGCCCATCTTACAAGCTACTCTGAGGACCAAATGTTGACACTTGTGACACCTAGTGCTTGGAAGCTTGCCTGTTCAGTGACCCTCATTGATTACTACAGCTGCTTGATCGCAACCACACAGGACTCCCAATCGAGGGACAACGCAAAGACAAGCAATCTCAGTGCTTGGGGAGCTCTGACCTCCTGCAGAGAAGGGGCTGGGCAAGGAAGCTGCCTGGAGGGGTAACCTCTGGGCTGCCTCTTAAAGGTCACATAGGAATTGGCAGCAAGGAGGAAAGGAGACAAAGTTGAGCAGGGAGAGGACGCAGAGCAGTCCAGGGCAGGCCGAGTGGCAGGGGTCAGTGACTGCAGGTGTGACTTGGCGGGGGGGTGGGAAGGGAGCCTCAAAGGGTTTTCCTGCAGGGCCAGGGCCAGACTCAGACTCTACAGGTTGGGCTCCATGTGGAGGATAGCTGAGCAAGAGAGGCAGGTGAGAGACAAAGAAGCCCAGACCAGAATGGCAGCAGCAGGGGGAGAAAACTGGATTTGAGGCTCACTGGTGACTTGATGGTTATAAAACCTGAGGACCAACTGCAAATGAAGGTGAGGACCTGCCTGGGAGGATGCCCAGGCCCTGAGCCCAGCATCTGGGTATAAAATGGTAGCAGGCCTACAATGGGAACACTGGAAGAAGCCAGGCCAGAGGTGAGGGAAGAGCATGTCGATTTTAGAAGCATCAAGGTCTGAGTGAGTGAGGACATCTTAGTGGAGAAGAGTCCACCGCTCTTACCTGGTCTGAGCTCAGGACAGATGCAGACATTGGCTAGCAACCAAAAGGCAGAGAGGAGACAGTAAGGGCAGGGGCCTGCCTGTGAGAGACCTAGTATACATGATACTTAGGGGACGGGAAGGATGAGAGTCCAAGAAGGAGCCTGAGGAGTGGCCAGAGGGAGCTAGTGTGATTTAGCAAAAAGATTTCCAGAAGCATGGAATAGTCAGTGGTCAACTGTGGAAAGGGCAGGTAAGATGCAAACAGAAAATAGCCAATGGATTTATTTAAGAGAATGTTTACACGAACAGTCCATAATCAATGTAGAAAAATGTGAACAGGAAGATAAAAGAAGGAAAAATTAACCAATTCCTCATCATACAACTAACATTCTGTTGTCCACTATTCCACTCCTTTTCTGCCAGGAACCAACCTGGATGAACGAAGTCCCGAAGTGTCCGGGAGTTCGAGCAGTGGGAATTAAAGACAGACCAAATGGCCTGCTGACTCTCCTCATTAGGAGCAGCCCTGAATAGCTTTATTGTTTGCTTTATATAGCAAAAGTTTACTATTACAATAAACAGGCAAAGGTCATGCATTAGCATAGCAAAGCACGGTGTGAACAGATTTTTACTGGAGGTAACAGCCCCTTCCAGTAAAGGCTTTGCCAAGGAGATGAAAGGGGGTCCAAGGCTTTACCATCAAGGCCCCCTGAAACCTTTCCATTCAGGCTCAGGACCGGCTCCCAACACTTTTCCCTGTGTGTGTGAATTTAATTTTCTTTTACCTTTCCTTTCCCTTCCCCTTCCCTCCCCTTTTGTTACCTCCCCTCCCTCCCCTTCCCCTCAAGATATATTTATTGTTTTGAGAGAAAGAGAGAAGGAGGGCGGGCCCAGAGCTGTCTCTATAGTTGTACATCACTAGCTGTGACATGGTTTCATTCCACACAGGTGGATGTGGGGCCACATGGGTGGGAACTGAAAGGGGAGGGGGCGGGGGGGGGGTGTGCTCCAGCATGGGAGACAGGAACCTTTGCCACTGAACCACCCTGGCGGTTATCAGTTGTGTCATAGTTCAGCATATGGGGTTTGTACGGGGCGGGGCAGGGAATCAAACCCCAGATCTCACAATTGGAAGGCAAGTGCTCAACCACTGAGCTATCCCTAAACCCCTGTGTAAATTTTCTTAATACATAAAATGGGATCCTGTTCCTTGCCTTGCCTTTGCACATGGATGTATCATCACTCTACTTCAATCCTCACAGATCCAATTATTGCTGGCACTTTCATTACATCCCTGGGTTTTAGGGAATGAGATCTAGTAGCTGACTTGATACCCCACTTATGTATAAACAACCCTGCAGGACCCTCCTTCCACATCCCTTCCCATGCTCTAGCACCTTCCCCAGGACTAGAGTTCTCAAAATAAAAATGGCTGGCTCAGAAGGTTACCAAAATGCCTTGTAGAAAGGAGAACAAGGGGATGCTGAGATAGCTCAACAGGTTGAGCTCTTGCCTTGCAACTGTGAGATTCAGGGATCAAATCCAAGCCCTAACCAGTGCAAACTCACATGCTAAACTGTGGTGCAACTGGTAACCACCAGGATGGCAGTGAAGGTTCTCGCCTCCCATATGGGAGGCCCCCAGTTCAGTTCTTGCCCAGTATAGCCCCACATCCACCTGTATGGAATGCAACTATGTCACAACTGATGATATACAACTATGGAGACTGCTCTAGGCTCTCCCCCATTCTCTCTATTGCTTTCTCTCTCACTTTCTCTCAAATAATAAAATAAAAATTTTAAGACTCATTTTATTGTTTTTTGGCAAAGACAGAGAGACAGACAGAGGGAAGGAGGAGGGCCCAGAGCAGTCTCCATAGTTGTAGGTCATCATGTGGAGTAGGTGGGTAGATGCTTCGGGTGGGAACTGTGACCCCACCTACCTTAATCATGTCATCCATGATGTGCACATCAAAGCCTTCACAATTGCCACAGGGACTCCGGACCCGCCACAGGTCCTATGAGGAAGGCACAACCCCCGGTCAATAACCACCTGCTAGGGCACATTGACATTCACATTCCCCAGGGCCATAGGGAAGTGTGGCAATAAGATCAAGAAGGGTCAGTGAGGTCAAGTTGAGGTGGTCCCAGCCTCAAATCTGAAATACATCTTATTGTTCCCACATATCTAGAAGAGACCCCCCTAAGGTTGAAGGGACTCAGAGATACCAAAAATTCAGGACAGTTCTGTGACTCTGTCAAGTCTCACATGACCCCAAGTCCTCTCCTACAAGGGGACAACTGGCCAGAGCTACCAGGCTGAGGTTTCTCACTCCCTGTCCACCTTCACAGCATTTTCTTCAGGAAGACTCTACAAACTAGTTCTCAAGGCTCTGTGCCTATAAACAGAGTGTGAGGACAATGGGAGGGAGAGGATCAGAAGCACTCATCATTGTGTCCTCTGTCTCCTGGATATATACCTGGAAACAAGCGTGGTTCTCCACAGTCCCTTTTGGCCATGAAAACAAGAATTCATGTGAAAATCTCTTCAGGTAAATAAATAACAGATGAAATGGCCAGAAAATAAATGATGGGGACATTAAGGTACCAAATGACAAAGCCATTCTTATCCAAGAAATATCAAATGAGGTTCATTCTACATTTCAGGTTAAAAGCATTTCAAAATCCTTTTAATAAAAAAGTGCCTTTCTCAAAATGACTCTGTGACTGTGATTCTGCTTTGATGAGAAAATTAAAATGAAGCTTTTCAATTTTTTCTTGCATAAAGAACCTGACTCTTCCATCTCAAAAAGCTTTTAACTGGAGCCTTGGCTCTTAATGAGAGCAGAGCAGACTGCACAGCATGTCTTCTGAAACTCTTAATTTATATATTTTAATTATTCTGATAAGCCATATTGTAAAATAACAACACAGCCAAATCCATTCATGTGTCAAATTATTGCATTTTTTAAAAAGATAAACCTCTTCTATTCAACCCTGCAGCATGCTAATATATAAAACAGAGGCCCAAATCATGAAGACCTGATTTGCCCCATCTCCACCCAAGGTCTCTGCAAGAAAGCAAGGTTCCCCCACCCCTTCTGTGAAGACCTCTGGGTGGCCTACCCTGAACTCCACGACCATAGCGTGCAGCGAGGCAGCCTGGGGCATCACCGCAGCATCAGGCCCCAGGTGCTGGTCCACCGCAGTCCGCACATACCAGAAGTACAAGTTGTGCCACGGCAATAGGCTGGTGGTGAAGAATGGTTCACCCAGGAGGAGAGAGACCTGGCAATCAGAGTAAGAAGCAGGACCAAGGCATCAGAAGAATTTGTCTGAAGATTAAAGATAGGTCATAAGTTTCATGGGTACATGGAAGTAACAGGCTGCTCACTCACTCAGTCAACAAGTAAGTATGCTAGGTCTGCACCTGCCAAAGGATACAAAGATGAGGAAGAGACATAAGTCCTGACCTAAGGAGTCCAGAGTGGAGGAGGGAGCAGATGAAGCTGCAGGCTGTCCCATAGAGGGTGATAAACTTTGACAGAAACATGGAAGCAGCATGCGAAGACTCTGGAGGTTAAGAACATCAGGAAGGCCTTCTAGGATGACCCTGTAAATCCCCACTCAAAGCTTCTCTTAACATTTTTTCTCATGCTCATCAACTGTCTCCCTCACGGGGCTCTGAGCACCACAGAAAGTGGGGACACTGGCAATACAGTATACCCAACAAATTGCCTGGACCAGAGCAGATGGTCAGTAAACATGTGCTAAGTAAATGAACAGATGCATGAATAGGAATCCAAAAAGCAAGAGAGGGAATTCCAGACAAAGGGATGGGCAGAGACATCACACAGGTGGGAGAGCAAGGTCCTCTGGGGAGTTCAGCAGATGAGCACACAGGGCAGGACGGTAAAGGGTGAGGCCAGAGAGGTGCAGAGGAGCCAGGTCATCCAAAGACAACTGAAGACAGGACTCTATCCTAGAGGCATGAGGGGTCACTAACAGTTTTAATTAGAGACAAGTGTGTTTTAGAAAGAACCCTCTGATGACTATGAAGTACGTGAGGACAGTATCTGCAACTGAAGTGGAGAAAGGAAGTGATTTTGTTGAGTACTATAATAAGTGGGGAGCCAAAAATTAAGAATAGAATTACCATATGACCCAGAAATCCCTCTTCTGGGCATCTACACAAAAACTTGAAAACCTTAGCCTGCAAATATATATGAACCCCAACGTTCATTACAGCACTGTTCACGTTGGCCAGTCATGAAAACAACCAAAGTGACCTTTGATAAATAACTAGATAAAGAAGTTATGGTATATTTACACAATGAAATATTACTCAGTGATAAGAAAAGATGACGGAATGCTGGGATAGCTCAGCAGGTTGAACACCTGCCCTGCAACCACAAGGTTTAGGGATCAAATCCTGGCCCTGGCCTGTGCAAACCCATATATAGAACTGCAACAGAACTGGTAACCACTGGGATGGCTCAGCAGCGACAGTGCTTGCCTCCCATACAGGAGGTGGTTCAATTCCTGCCCCATGTGGCCACATAACCACCTGTGCAGAATGAAATTATGTCACAACTAATGATGTACAACTATGAAGATTGCTCTGGGCCCTTCTCACTTTTTCTCTCTCTCTCACCTCTCTCAAATAATAAATCTTAAAAAAAAAAAAATTATGAAATACTGCCATTTGCGACAACATGGATAGACCTTGAGATCGTCATGTTAAGTGAAATAAGTCAGACTGAAAAAAATCAAGAACCATATGACTTCACCTTACATGTGGAATATAAAACTGAAAGTAACAAAGAAACAAAAACTCATGGACACAATTCAATAGTGTAGTGGTTATCTGAGAATAAGGAGGGTGAGGGGTAGACGAGAAGGGAGGGGGGTATCAAATACATGATGATGGAAAGAGAACTGACTCTGGGTGTTGAGCACACAATGCAATACACAGATGATGTACTGTAGAATTGTACACCTGGAACCTATGTAAATTTTACCAATCAAGGTCATCCCAATAAATTTAACAATTAATAATAAAAATAAAAAAGCAGGGAGTATGCAAAAGGGAGGAGACCAAGACAATAGCAGATGCTGAGGAGATAGCACCTAGGGCTAGGCGCAAGCAGATGGGCATCAGAAGGGGGCCAGTTCGAGATGATGCCTGGGTTTCTGGCTAAGGTGATAGAGAAGCAGAAGGAAGATACTAAAGACAGAAAAGAGTTGGTCTTGAGTACTCTCTACCCATCAACATTGGAAATAAGGCAAGAATGCCCACTCTCACCACTTCTACTCACCCCTCCAATGACCTAGAGTCTAGGCAGTACACCGTATCAATGGCTTATAGAGTTTAAGTATCTTTTTAATCCTTATCTTTGAGGGAAAAAAAAAAAAGAGCAACTTGTATATAAATGTCCATAGCAGTATCCATAGTAGCCAAAAAGTAGAAACAACCCAAATGTCTGTCAATTGAAAAACAGATAAATAAAATGTAGTTTTCCCCATACCATACAATAGACTATTACTCAGCAGTAAAAAGAAATGAAGTACTGAGTTATGCTACAACATGAACTCTGAAAGAAGCTATTCACAAAGAGTACATATTGCATGACTGCATTTATAGGAAATGTCCAGAATTAGTAAATTCATACAAAAAGTAGATTAGTGATTCCTTAGGGCTGGAAAGATTGGTGGCAAATGGGGAATGACTGATAATGGGCATGGGGTTTCTTTTTGGATGATGAAAATATTCTAAAATTTTGCACAACCTTTTGATTATAATAAATCACTAAATTATATATTTTGAAAGGGTGAATATAAAGCATGTACATTATATCTCAAAAAAAGCTGTTCTTAAAAAAAGGCATGGGGGGGAAGCTGGGATGGCTCACCAGATTAAGCACTTGCTTTATGGCCCCAGGGATGGAGAATCGAATCCCAGCCCCGGCTTGGGTGGACCCATATGCTGAACTGGGTGTGCTTCCCATACGAGAGGCCCCAGTTCGGTTCTCGCTGGGGCAAGCTTCCCATGTGGGAGGCCCCCAGCCTGGTTCCAGCCCTGCACTGCCCCTGCCCACCTATATGGAACAAAACCATGTCAAAAAACTGACGAAGTACAACTATGGAGACTATTTTGGGCCCCTCCCCCTTCTTTCTGTCTCTCTCTGTCTCTGTCTCTCTCAAAAACAATAAAAAATAAAATACAGGGGAAGCCGGGATGGCTCAGTGGGTTAAGCGCTCACTTTGCAGTGCCGGGGACCGAGGATCGAGTCCCGGCCCCGGCCCGTGCGGAACCATATGCTGAACTGGGAGCTCCCCCAGTTCAGTTCTCTCTCTGTCTCTGTATCT
>PVKE010003272.1:0-73864 GCA_004027555.1 Craseonycteris thonglongyai
CACTTCAGAGCTACTCCCCTGCTCCAGAGCTACTCTCCTGCTCCAGAGCTACTTCCCTGCTCCAGAGCTACTCTCCTGCTCCAGAGCTACTCTCCTGCTCCAGAACTATTCCCCTGCTTGAGCTACTCTCCCACTTCAAAGCTACTCTCCTGCTCAAGAGCTACTCTCCCACTTCAGAGCTACTCCCCTGCTCCAGAGCTACTCTCCTACTTCAGAACTACTCTCCTGCTCCAGAACTACTCCCCTGCTTGAGCTACTCTCCCACTTCAGAGCTACTCCCCTGCTCCAGAGCTACTCCCCTTCTCCAGAGCTACTTCCCCTGCTCCAGAGCCACTCTCCAGATGGTGCAGATATCTCTGAGTGCCAGCCAGCGGCTTAAGGTGAGGGCTGTTGAGCTGAGAGCTAACAAGGGAGAGAGCTTAGAGTGCAGTGTAAATAAAGCCAGAGCAAGAGTGCAAATGCATTGACTCAAAGAAGTTGCTAAGGGCACCTGGGGAAGCAGCCTGCCCCGAGGCCGACCGGTGTTGCTCAGGGCAGCTTCCACGGGCTGTGCAGTCAGCCTGGCCAGGTTCTGATCCTGTCCCCACGTCCTCCCGCTGAGAGCTGTCTGGGACAAGTTGCTCAGTCTGTTTGAGCCAGTTTCTCATGTCGGAACACAAAGATGTGTGCCACATAACGATGTTTCCATCAACAACGGACCACACTTACGACAGTGATCCCCTAAGATTATAATGGAGCCAGAAACGTTCTGTTGTCTGATGGAGTCATAGCTGCAGTGACATCATAGCTGTTGTCACATCAAAGTGCAACCCAGTCCTCACGTGTGGTGACGCTCATGTAGGCAGCTCTCCTGCACTGGCAGTCATATATGAGTGTAGCATGTACAATCATGTCCAGTACGTACTACCTGACAATGATTAGTGATTAGGTTACTGGTTTATAGACTTATTACACCACACTTTTTATTGTTATTTTAGAGTGTACTCTTTCTACTTACTTTTTTTAATGTTTTCTGTAAAACAGTGTTCCGTGTTACAAAGGCGGGAGCCTCATACATCCCGTGTTTATCACATCTGTTGGTGGCATCATTTTCTCTTGTGCTTGATTGAATCCTATGTTTGTACAGCGACATACTGTCCAGGCTTGTAACCCGGGAGTAATGGGCTGGACCAGGTGACCTAGGTGTGCAATGGGCTGGACCAGGTGACCTAGGTGTGCGGTGGGCTGGACCACGTGACCTAGGTGTGCAGTAGGTTGGACCACGTGACCTAGGTGTGCAATGGGCTGGACCACATGACCTAGGTGTGCAGTGGGCTGGACCACGTGACCTAGGTGTGCAGTGGGCTGGACCACGTGGCCTAGGTGTGCAATGGGCTGGACCATATAGATCTGTGTACGTGCTTCTGTAATGTTCACACGACGGAATCACCTAATGACGTATTTCTCAGGACACACTCCCATTAAGTGGCGTGTGACTGTGTGAGACTATGTGCTGGGTGGCTGCTCCACATGGCCCAGGATAGGCACCCGGAACTGCTGGTCACAAGGATCTGATTGGATGGTAGGAGGGTAGGGACAGAGACCCAGGGGTCTGTTGTGCGACCAGCACTCGATTCTCCAGCCGCTGGACGTCTGCTTTGCAGGTCACCCTCGCCCACCTGTCCTCTCTCCTCCTCATGGCCTGGGCTCTGGCTGTGCCACAGTTTGGCCAGTTGAGGGGTTTGGGGAGGGTCCTCCCACCATCCCTGCCGGAGCTACATTTCTGGTTCCCCCTTCCCAGCGGCCACGGGGGAGCTCAGCAAAGTGTGAGTGGAGGGTGTGACAGGAGAGGCTGGATGAATCTGGCACAGTGACCTGAAGTGCATTCTGGAAGATTCTTCAGGAGACAGAGGTTGATGTTCCAGCTGAGAGCTCTGAGGCCTGTGTGCCTTCCAGTCCCCACCTCCTGGGCGTGTGGACACCCATCCACCTCTTTGGGCCCCTGGCCCCCTCTGACTTTCATACAGATGTCATGAGCCCTCTCCACACTGCCTTAACGTGAGGGAATTCTACTTCAAATATGTTGCACAAATGAATAATAAAAACAAAGGAAAATCACCCTCCTTATTGAAACTCATTTTATGAATAAAACAATTATTCTGGTAATTGAAAAAATGTGTCGTTAAATTAAATGCAGTGATTCCTATTAAAATTTTAGTGCGGTTTTGCTGCTGCCGGCTAGAGGCTGGTAATTATAGTCAAGAGTTTCGCTTTCTCTTTATTGTTTTTTAATCTCTCTGTGCTGTGGCTCTCCTACAATATTTTATGTCAAAGAGATTTAGCGCAGTGCTCCAGAGGGTAGGGGAGAAGCTGGCCAGGGCTGGGGGCGGGCAGCAGGGAACTAACTACTGCCTCTGACACTAGGTTGGCTGTCACTCTGGCTGCCTGACAGTCTTGATTGGTCTCTTCAGCCCTCTATCAGCCTGATGGCAGCCAATCACAGCCCTTCAAGCCTAGTGCCCTCCCCACCCCCTCTCTCCTCTCTATTTGGACAAGGCTGAAGAAAGAAGGGAAGCCTAGAGTTGTGTTTGTGAATGTCTGGGTCTCGGCTCCTTGCAAACCGAGCAAGTGGGGTGAGGTGGGATGAACCTTCCTAATCCCTTCCTGCTCCTGTGGGAGCCGTGGGAGAAGGTTGTGGGAGCTCTTTGCGTGCAGGCACCATGAGGGCAGGGACCAGGCCGTTTTGCCCACTCTTGGATCTGTAGCTGCCCACATAGTGAATGGTGCAGTGGCCATTTTTAATGCTTGGTGAGGGAAGGCAGGAAGGGGAAAGGTTGGACCAGGATGGGTTTGGTAAGGAATAACAAGACAGCTAGAATGAGCAGAGCCCAGAAGAGTCCTGGGTTTTCTTTCCAGGACCCCCCACCCTTACCCCTACCCCTACCCCCACGGTAGGAGGGGAGAAAACCCGAGATCGCTCCCTCTGGCTCGCTGGCAGGAGCGGCCCAGGCTCCTGGCTGACTCGGACCGCTGCGAACTGCCCTTTTGATGTGTTACATGTCTCCCTGGCTCAGGCTGAGCTTCTGTTCTTTGTCAGGGAGATTAAGCTCCTGGTGGGCAAGGTCCCTGGCCCTGCAACCTGCCACTGGGCACTTGATGAATCGGGCTGGGCATGGGAGCGTCTGGGCATTTATCACCCAGGCCTGGGAGCTGGGCAGGAGCCAAGCGTCGTCGTCTAGTTTGTCGGACGAGCCCTCTGCAGGGAGGAGCGGGGTGGCCGTCTCCGTGGGTCTGGGTCGCATGCTCTGCGCTTAAGGCTGCCTGGGGTCATCGCGGTAGCCGCTCAGATCCTTTCCTTGTCCTTCCTCTGCTGTGCCCGGTATCTCAGGCTGCTGTCTTGCTGGGTTCCCAGGCTCCCAGGTCGGCTGGCTTCAGGCTGGGTTTGGCCAGTGGGAGGCGCTGACAACAGGTGGGAAGTGGGAGGACGAGAGGAGTGGGGTGCTCCCCTTCTCTGTGCCTCCACGGACATCCCTTAAAACGACTGTGTTTCATTTATGATGCCATCTCAGCGGGACAGGGTGCCCTGGTCTACCTGCTCTGGGCTCACAGCACCCCACTCCCTCCCGGAGCTGTGCTGTGTGGCTAATCTCTGGGTTGCTCACGGTCCCCCATTTGCCTTCTCAGCTCTCCCGTCACCTGTAACCAGTCCCTGTGGCCGGTTCCTTCTGTGCTAATACACCAAGTCGCTTCAGTTTCCTGCTTGGACTCTGGCTATCCACCTGTTCTGTGAACATCCCTGTAGGGGTGACAGAGGGGCTGCCCTGGTAGGGGTGAGGCGGGGAGAGGTTCCCATCAGCCCCTACCGCCTCTCCCACTGCCCAGGAGAGGTTGCTGCATCCAGTCTGTCTCTTCAAAGACGTGGTCACTCGTGTCCAGCCCTGTTTATGCTGATCATTCTATGCTGATCCATCCGCCTGGGACAGCCCCGCATTTTGTAGGAACTGAACTCTTTTCCCAGCAGGCCAGAGGGTTAGCAGGTTAGGGACCCTTCCCTGGGGATGCTGCATCCCACAGGATAAATTTCAGAGCCATTGCCCTGGAGCAGAGCTGCTGAGAGGCCAGGGGGAGCCATGGCCCCCTGCCCCTTCAGCCTGCCGCCTCCCTTCCCTACTGCGTGTGTCAGGTTCAGCATGAGTTCTCTGGGCTCCACTAGGCATCTTTCCAAGCCAGGCCACCTGACTCTGTCTGGAAATAACTGGGGCACTAGACTAGAAACGGGCTCACGGTGGGTCGTGGAGGAAGGAGAGAGGCTGGATGGTCCAGCTAGATGCCAACTGACCCAGGACACACAGGGCTCCGTCCCTCAGTGACAAGGTGCAGAGCAGTGGGAGGGTGGATGTTAGGTGAGCACCTACTATGTGCTAGGTACTTTCATCTTTATTATCTTATTTAAAGACTTTTTGAAAAGATTTATTTTATTGTTTGAGAGAGACAGAGAGAAGAGCAAGGGCCTAGAGCAATCTCCATAGTTGTACATCATTAATTTTGACATAGTTTTATGCCACACAGGGGATGTGGGGCCACGCAGGGCAGGAACCACGTGGGAGCCTTCCACATGGGAGGCACACCCCAGTTCAGCATATGGGTTTGCGGGCCGGGGCCGGGATTTGATCCCCGGACCTTGCAGTTGAAAGGCAAGCACTTTACCTGTTGAGCTATCCCGGCTTCCCCATATTCATCTTATTTAATCTTCATGACATCCTGTGAGTAGGAATCATTATCCCCATTTTATAGGTTGAAGAAACTGAGGTAGTAAGGCATGAAGTCATGGCTCAAGGTCACACCCCCAGGCCACTCACAGCACACCCTTGTCCTGCCTTTCTTCCCAGATTCCCTTATCACCTCCCACAAGACTCACTCACTAGCCTGTGCTAGACCCTCACTCCTGTCAAGTGCAAGGGTTCTGGGGGCAGATAGTCTCAAACCAACAGCCCGCCTGCAGAGGAGTATAGGCACACACTGGACGTGCCATTCCTTCCTTCCTTCAATCCTTCCTGCCTTCATTCGTTCCTTCGTTCCAAATACTCACGAGTACCTATTTGCCCAGGGCTCTTAGGGCACTGGCACTGGCCTGGTGAATTAGTCATATTTTTGCTTTCATCCTCACAGTTGAGCAAGGAAGTCTCGCTTTAGGAGGACACATGCCCAGTAGATAGCGACACATGACGACGATGCATGGTGAAGGTGACGGGGGTGAGGCTTACAGCGAACCATCTGCAAGTCTGCTGAACCCACGGCTGGTCCGATCGCTGTCTTTAGCATCGAGGCACCTTCCACCTTCCGTGGCTTCCTGGGCTTGACAGTACCTGAGGGTAGACGGCAGCAGAGGTGCGCTGGTGAATGGCTGCCAACTGGTTCTGGGCTCCCTGTAGCATTGGCCAATTTCCGTGGTGTAAATCCGCCCCCCATGGCCAGCGTCAGGCCACCAGCAAGACGTTACTGAACAGAGTTGGGAAGAGAGAGACACCGGAAGCTTTCAGGCGACCGTACAAACTGCCGCCTATACCCACCCGCCAGACCACGGGAACTGCCACCTCCTGCCTCGAGCTGGACGCCTTCCCAGGGTTCCCGGTCTCAGTGGCATCAACACCTGTTGTCCACGCCGGAAGCCCGGGGGTCATCCTCCACTCCCCTTACTCCCGCTACTTCCAACCAGGTGCCAAGCACAACCAGTCCTTTTCTCCCTTCCAGACACCCTGAGTTCATCTGTCTCCCTGACCCTCACCCACTATCTCATGGTCCCTACCACCTCTGCCCTCGATTATTGTCACAGTCTGTCCCCTGGCCCCCATCTAGTCTCCACATTGCAGCCAAGTGATCTTTCTGACGGAGAAACCTGGTCTTACTACCTGCTGAAAGCCCCCATTGCCTCCTGTTCCCTTGCTTACCTCCTCTCTCTCTCCCTAATGCCTGCCTGCCATGCACTCCCCCAACATACCCTGACAGGTGGGAGCTGCTCGTTCCCTCTGGCCCCTGGGTCTTTGCATGTGTGTCCCCACCCCCTCCAGCACGCCCCCATCGCTGCTTGGCTGACTCCCATCTGTCCTGCAGGGGGCACCTCCCCTCCTCCAGGAAGCCTTCCCTGATGCCTCCGGGCTGGATTAGCCCTCCTGGATCCTCCCTTAGCCTTTCATATCCAAGCCCTGTTTATGTTCATCCTCATCCCCTGGTGGGTGAATTTGAGAACAAGGATCATGCCCTTGTTCCTGGTGCCCCATGTATGCTGGGCGCTCGGCGGGGTGGTCTGGGGTGATGGGATGAGGGATTAAGGGACTTTAGGCTGAGCGATGAAGTTGTGGAAAGCTTCGTTTGGTACTGAGCAGCCCCGGTGGCTGGTCCCTGGGGGGGGGGGGCCTGCCCTTCTTCCCACTCCTCTTCCCTTTGCCTCCCCCCCACTCCTCCCTCCGATTTCTCTCATCAGCCCCAGCACTTCCTCACGAATGCAGAAGCTTCTGCCCGCTGGTGTTTTCCCTTTGGCAGGAAAATCTCTCCTTTGTCAGCCGGCAACAGGGCTTCGCGGGGCAGGGGCTGCTGGCGCCCGGTGCCTGACAGGCAGTGAGAAGGCCGGTGGCGTCATGGTGACAGGAGTCCTTGACGTGTCTCTTTAGGAGGCTGCCGAGGTCGTCATTGAGACGAGGAGTGCTGAGAAGGAGAAAGCTGACAGCTGCAGCAGCTGGTGCGGATGGCACACGTCTTGGGGTGTCTGGGCCAGAACGAGGGGCCAGGAGGGGGCTGGGCTGGGTGCTGGGGCAGTCCCCTTCCGGGTGGGCATCCCTCCTTGGGACAGCAGCAAACCTACGTGTCCATAGAGGTCCAAGTCTTCTGTCACGCAGAAGCTAACGCTTTGGGGGGTGAGGGGAGGGCTGATTCACTCCCCACTCTGTGGCCACGGTGTTGTGGCCACGCCCTCCTCAGGGAGAAGACGGGCTGCCCTCTTCGGGGACCCGCAGAGAGCTGGGGCTGCGGAGGGTTGATGGATGGGAGGCCGGTCGGCAGAGGGAGCCCAGGGCTCCTGGCTTCCCTGCCCGTGGACCTTGGGCACCAGTTTCAGAATGCCCAGCACAGACCCGAATTGCCTGTCTGCCGGCCCCAGCGCTGCAGGGTGAGGCTTGAAGAGAAGCTGGGAGCTGGGGGTGATGCTGGGGGTCAGGGGGACGGGGTAGAGGGGACAGTGACTGCCCTTCCTAAGTCTGGGACCCATTGAGGCCCTAATGGGTGTCCTCAGGCTGAGCCTCTCGGCTAGCCTCCGTGTCCTCGCTTATGAAGCAGGTGTCATGCCTGGCACCATACTTGGTTCCGAACATCAGAGAGGTGATGAAAGGCAAAGCCTCTTGAATCAGCCAGAGTGTCATTACAGCAGGAGGAGCTGATGTCACACAAAAGTGTGGTGATTCAGTGTGTGTGTGCATTCCTGCATAGTGCCCCTTCCCGCGGGTCTTTGAGGATGAAAAGAAACTGAACAAGCCTGGTTGTGAGACATTGTTCAAATCTCTGGGGTCATCAAAGCGACAGGGTCACCACCAGCCAGGAAGCCTCCCGGTCTGCAGTAGGCTGAGGGGACAGGACGGCTGCACGGAAGGGGGTCGGGATCCTAAGGACGTTCGGGAAGGGCTCGCGGAGAACCGGGGCTGACCCGGTCGCTTCGCAAGAGCGCATCCACACCGGCTCCTTGGTTGTGACAAGTGAATGGCAACACGTGAGGCGCTAACAGTGGGGGAGCTGGGTGCCGTGTGTGGGACTTCTGAGCTATTTTCAGGACGTTTCTGTAACTCAAGATGTATCTGAAATGAAAAGTTCATTAGCAGCGGCCACCCCACCACCTAACACTCCCTTCGGTCAGGCTGCCTGAGGGGTTTCTCCTATTTCCTGTCTCAGCTTGACCTGTTCGAACAGCCTCGCTACACAGGTGGGGGACTCAACTACACAGACAGACACAGATGTGAGGTGCAGGGACACACCCGTTGCAACATGGTTAGGAGCTGGGACCCCTCAATTCCACAGACTGAGGCTGAACCCCTTCTTGGCTGCTGCTCATCGCAGGGCCTTGCTGAGCAAGGGGCCTCCCCTCTCTAAGCCTCGTTTCATCCGAACCTAAGTTTTGGGGGGGCTGCATGGGGAGCAGAGCCTACTGCAGGCGTGGATTAAGTGGACGCCGCGCGTGCCCCTGCGTGGGAGTGCGCCATGTGCACACGGGGCCGTGTCTGCGGAATCCATCAGGACAGCCCAATCCTGATGCTAGAGAAATAGCCTAGAAACTTCTTCAGGCCTCTCCCCACGCTGAGGTTTCTGCTGCCTCCGGCAGTGGGGGGATTCACCATCTGCCATCCTCGCCTTTGCTGGGCGGGCCCCTGCTGTCCTCTAGGCCCCGGGAAGCAGGACAGACGTGACAAACCAGGGAACCTTGAGCGAGACAGGCTCTGGGAAGCCTTGGAAATGTGTTTTGTTAATTGTGGTAAAAATCGACATGGCATCTCCTTTATAATCACGTGCAGGTGTGCAATTCAGTGACATGAGGCATGCTCCCAGGATTGTGCAAGTCGCCATCCGTCTCCGGGACGTTCTCATCTTCCCCAATGGAAACACTGTCCCCGTCAAGTAAGCACTCCTGCCTTCCCCTGGCAAGCACCCCGGGGGCCTCACATAAACGGAATCACGCGAGCACAGCATTTCCCTTTCCGTGTCCCGTGTGTGTCACTTCGCGTCACGCCCTCAGGGTTCACGCGTGTGTCAGAGGTCCCGCCTTCCTAGGGCTGACAGTCTTCCGTTCTGTGGACAGACCACATTCTGCTTCTGTATCATCCACCGGTGGGCACCGGGGTCGCTTCCCCCACTCGCGGATAATGCGGCTGTGAACACGGCGCACAGGTACCTCGGAGACCCTGCTTCGGGTCTTTGGGGTACATGCCCAGACGTAGGATTGTTGCATCATATGGGAATTGGGGGTGTTGTCAAACCTGGCAGCAGACGCTGGGCCGGGTGAGGGTTTGAAAATGCCCGCCTGGTGGCTGCGGGGCCCGGGAAGGGATGGAGTCCGGTATCTGTTTTGGTCGAAGGGACCGTAAAATGGAGAAATGGGTTGGATGCGGGTCTGAAGGAGGCGGAGGACCGAGGCCAGCGCCTAGGTTCGGGCCTGAGCCCCCGGGGGTGGGGGGTGGCATTCCTCCCCCGACGGAGGGCTGCAGGCTTGGGGCTTATCTGAGAAATCAAGTCAGACACCGAGTGCACGCCTGGGACTCATATGGGTTCCCTGGAGCTGCCGTCACCCGCGCACGCTGGGTGTGTTGTGACCCAGTGCTGAAGGCCGCGGGTCTGAAGCTGGGGTGCCCGCAGGGCTGCCCTCTGAGGTGCCGGAGAACCCCTTCCCTCTGCCTCTGGGCTTCCGGTCATCCTTGGTGTTCCTTGGCCTGTAGCTGCGTCACTCCGGTCTCTGCCTCTGCTGTCACATGGTCCTCTGCCTCCACATTCCCCTCTTACAAGGACCCGGGTCGTAGTGGAGGACGACCACCTTAATGATCTCAATTCAATTCGGTTACATCTGCAAGGACCCTATTTCCACATAAGGTGAACATTCACAGGGACCGAAAGGGGGGCCTTCCACATGTCTTGTAGGGGAGACGCAGCCCCCCCCAAAACAAACAAACAAACAAACAAAAAACAGTGGCTTTGTAGCCCTGGAGCTGCCACTTCTTTTCACCAAAGGGGCCCTGGCTTGGGATGCAGCTATGCTCTCTACGGGGCCCCAGCTCCGAGCTCCCAGCTTCTGCTCTCTGCTCCTCCCCACCGGCCTCCGAGTGCTCCCCCTGTGTCCCCACAGCCCGCCTCCCCCGCCTGCCGCTCCCCGGCTGGCTGCGCTCAGCGGAGCAGGGCTGCTGTGTGGCGGAGTGTTTAATCTCCCTTCCCGCTGACCCTGCCCGGCCCTCCCGGGCCGCCTCCTTCGCAGACTTCCCTGCGCTTTGATGACAGACGAATGATTTCTCACTCTCCCTCTCACAGTTGTTTTTCCTCTTTAAGGGGCCTGCTCAGACTGTCCAGTGAGTGATGGCCAAACAAATTTCAAGCGACAAGCAAGTGTCCCCAAGGGTTCTCCTGAGTTCTTTGGGAGACGTGGCAGGGAGGGGGCACGAACAGCTTCCTGTCCTCCCTGGGGCTGGAGGCGGCCACGGAACTGAGGCTGGGAAGGTCCATGAGTGCCACCCAGGACAGTGGTGCCCCCCCTCTGTCCTTTCTCTTGCCTTTTGAGGTCACCTGCTCCCCTTCTTCTTGAGGGGGTCACTTTGCTCCAGATAACACCCCTGGGAGCTGCAGAGACATCCAAAATGGCAATGGATGGATGAGACCAAGTTCCCTAAACGTTAGGCCAGCAATGGGGTGACCACCAACCACTGGGTTGGAGAATCAGGAGACCTAATGTCCAGACCCCCTCTACTCCTGATGGGTCAATCCCCCTCCCGGAAAATGGGGACCCCCACAGCCCATATCCTCCCAGCTGCTTGCGTCTGAGAAGAGACAGTGATGGCATACAGTGGGTGCCCAATAAATGTCCCTTCTGTCCTTCTCCTCGCCTACAGCCCAGGTCCGCAGAGCTCTGAAGGACATCATGGGGGTTCTCAGGAGCAGCCCTCGTGGAACACGACCGTGTTTGAAATGCTCGTTCTACGTTGACAGAGGGTTTGCTCCGTTAGCCGTCTTGGCCCTCGTCACGCGTGCACCTCTGCTTATCGGCCCACTTATTGGAGACGCGCCCCTCACACATTTTAAAACCGCAATCCTGGCTTAAGGGCCCGAGACCCCAGCGTCAGCTAAGGAACTTCTGGCAGAAGGCCCCGGATGAACCCCTTTAAAAGGGGCAGAGAATGAAGGGCGAAAGGATCGGGGGTACAAGTAAAGGAGAGGCGCAGGGAGCCTAGCATAGCAGTGACACCTCAGGAGCCGGGCGGACAGGGCTCCCGTGAGCTGTGTGACTTTGAGAAGTTGCTTACCCTTGCTGTGCCTCCGTTTCTCCATCTGTAGAATGGGGCAGCCAGACTTGAGACCAGTCTGTCTGGCTTCTGAGTCTGTGCGGTAACCCCAAATGTTATTCACTGAGCCCCCCTTGCTAGACCCCGTGCGGTGAAAACCACCATCCAGGGAGGTGGGGGTGGGAGGGGTAGTGTCATGAATCTTAGTCTGCCGGGTGCTAGCCAGTGTCCTCAGGACCAGGTAGTCACCTGTGTCCATCCTGCAGGGTCACATGGGGCCACGCATCCATCTGCAGGTGCCCTGTGCCAGGCAGGGGGCAGCTATACAGACAGCCAGGTCTCCCCACCCCCTTCTGTATTCTGGCCCCTTTCAGCCTCTGGAGGAGCTGGGGTGGGTTGGTTGGTTTGATTGTTTGTTTTCCTCCAGGGCCATTTTCACGTGTACAGATGGGCCCAGGGATCTCCCGGCAAGAGGACAGAGAAGAGCAAAGGGAATTCAAAGTGGGGAAACTGAGTCAACACATCAGGGAGAGACGCCCACTGAGAAGTTCCCCACCCCTGCTCTGGGGACAGTCTTCCTACCTCGGTTGGGTTTCTGGGTCTTCCTTGCACCCCCTGAGCTGGGCACAGGTCTGCCTGCCCAGGTCTGAGTCCGCTGGGGGAAAGCTCCCCCCCCCCCCGCCCCCCAATATAAAGCCTGCCTTTCTCTCCCAGCCTCCAGGCCGCAAGGCCAGCCAGCCTGCCCCTCCCGCCCCTCCCCTGGCCTTTCCATTATCAGCTCTGGAGCAGATAAAAGGAGTCCTTCTGGGTCAGGTCAATAGACCCAACTTTGGGAGATAAAAGCGTGGGGGTGGGAACAAAGTGGGAGTGAAGAGTGGACCCAGCAGGAGTGGGGGCGGCCGCAGGGCTGGGGGTGGGGTGATCGGGTTCTGATGGCCCCAAAGCAAAACCGACAGTTTGAAAGCCTGCTTCGAGGGCCTCCCGGGTCAGGTCTCTCCCTCCTTAACAGACACGGCCATTTGGCAGGGGTGAGGGGAGCAGGGTGGCTGCTGGCTGAGTTCTCGGGGTTCCGTTCCATCGTCTCTTTGCATAAAAAGGGATTAATATCTGTGGCTGAGTATTCAGTGAGTCCCCCAACACACGTGTGTGAGCGCACACAGGCGCACATGTGCACACACACGTGTCGTTATTCCAAGCCGCTGACTCATCTGGTCACTGGCCTCACTGTCCCCAACACCTCAGGGTGGCCCAGTGCTCCTGCACTCCCTGCCCTCCAGGCCAACAAGAGGAAAGAGTCCCTGGTCCCTGTCCCCATTATGTAACTAAAGTGCAGTGACAGAGCCTTGATCCTGTTTGGGGGGATTAGTTACTTACTGGCTGGGAGATTAGCATGTTGGCAGGAAGGGGAAGGTGGGGACCACAGAGAGAATGGGGCTGGTCCTTGCACCCTGTTCAGAATGTCCCTACTTAAAAGAACCCCCAGTATCCCCTTGTCACCTGTCCCCAATGTGGGCAGGAGGTGGAAACTAGCTTTGTGCTGCTGAGTTCTTGCCTTGTTTGATGCCCAAAGGGACCCTTGTGGGCGTGGGGAGGAAGAAAGTGGTGGTGGTGGTAATGAATGATTCTGGGACCCCTCCTTCATTTGGGAGAGCAGGGAGTCCTGCTGCCTGTGGGGCATCAACCAGCAGCCCCTGCTGTCCCTCTGTGGCCGACCTGGTCCACTGTCCCTTTATCTGAAAAGGCATTGTCACATCTAACCCTGTTGTAGTGAGACGTGGGAGGTGGCCGGTGCACTGATCTTGGAGAGAAGCATCGAGGTGGGAGGTGGAGGCTTCCTTCTCCCACCAGAGGCTGGTGATGTTCTCTTCACTAGACTGGGGAAGGTTTGGGGTGGAAAGTGAGCAGGAATCGGGTCATCGCTTTTCCTGGGGTTGGGACAGGGCCTCCAAACTCCGTGACCCCCGAGTCTTCCCCAACCCGGCGCTGCTGACCGTCCCTGTCTGCTGGATTATCTGGCTGGCCCAGTGGTTCTCAAAGTGTCATCCCTGGACCAGTGGTGACAGCACCCCCTAGAAACTACCTACAAATGCGAAATCTCCCCGGGAAACTGGCAAACGCTGCAAAGGAGGACTTTTATTTATTTATTTTTTCCCCTGCAGAGAGGGTTGTTGCCCACTCACCAACATGCTCTTAGGTGCAGGGGGAAGACAGAAGGGAGTGGTCTGTGGTCTCCCAGGGAGGCAGTGAGCCCCGCCCGCCAGTCATTCAAGTGCACGTGGGGTGCCAGGCACTGTGCTAACAGGAGACCATCACCTCTTGTCCTAACAGCAACCCCATCAGGGAGGTGCTGGCATGCCCATTTTACAGCTGGGTAAACAAGCTCAGAGAAGCTAGGCGTTGTCGGACCCTAAGCCGAGCAGCAAGACAGTGGCAAGGCGCAGTGGTAGGGGGAGGGTAGACCCCGGCTGTCACGTCTCCCATAATCCTACTCTCAAAGGTACAGGTGCAACAGGCACACAACCTGCGTACAAGTGGGGGCAAGCCCGTGTTTTCATCACACACGGATGAGGGTTTGAGTTGCCGTGAGTGACCTCTGGTTCGCTGGCCAGGCCTGTAGGGGTTAACAGTGTCTTCGGGGAATGTCACCAGGAAAGGGGTGGAATGAGGTTCCAGATTCCAGGCTGTCCTTGGAGCCAGCCCAGCTCCTTGGCAAACCAAGGCGGGGACTGCAGACCCAGCCTCTCAGGGCTCGGTCATCCGGGAGCCTGGCCGGCAGCCAGCTGCTCTTGTAGGGTGTCCCCCAGAAGATGCAAGAGAGCCCTCCGCTGGCTCCTTGGCCCTGCCGCCCACAGCTTGATTAGAAGAAGGGAACTTGGGGTCATAGCAGCCACTTTCTCGGAGATGAGAGGAAGGGAGGTCAGGGTCCAGGCCACCTCCACTTCCAGCTGTCATGCAAATGGATGGTTTCAATCCAGGACACCCAGAGGGGCCACAGAGGTTTGTCTCAGATGCACTCACCCCTTCTCACCCCAGCCAGCCAGCCAGCCGCACACTCTGTCCTCCCCCTGCCCCGCCTGCTCTCTCCCACTCTCTCTGTTTCTCTGTCTTTCTTCCCCTCCCTTGTGACTTAACCTTCCTCCTGCCTGTGGTTCTCACCTCCCTTCCTCCCTCCACTCCATCTGTCCCTGCGCCCCTCACCCACGGCCCCCAAGGCCTTCCAGAGCTCTGGTCTCACTTTCCTTTCCCTCTACAACATGCCTGGGGGGGGTCTGTGTGAAGGTCCCATTCATTCATTCACACGCTCATTCACTCGTTGTGTGAGAATGTATGGGCTCCACTGTGAGCTGCGCAGTGTCACACCGTCCTGGGGGTACTGAGTACCCGAGCAGACACCCCCAGGCCCTGGGCAGGGGGGAGGGAGCTTCCTGGAAGAGTGGGGAGGTGGAGGGAGACAGGAGGCACCATGGCTCGGAGCGGAGGCGCAGATGTTGCGGCATCACGGATCCGGAGCGCCCTTCCTGCCGCCGTGTTGTGTTTGGAAAGTGATGAATTTCAGCACCAGCTCATTAGTCTCTAATTAGCAACTGGAGTGTAAACAATCACACCAGATGGGGGAGAAAAGGCATCAGCCATAATGACCCTTCTTTAGGGGGCAGAGTCTCAATGAGAGGCACTTCCTGGAAGGGGCTGGGAGGCCGGCTGGAGGTGGGGCCTGTGGGGCCTGCAGAGAAGGTGCTGCTTGGTGCCCACGTGGGAGCGGGAGCCTGGGGCACGGATGCACCTGCCGCTGGGTGAGCCCCGTGGCCGCACGACATGCTGGGAAGAGCTTTGTAATTGGAGGGCGCCCCCGGTGCCTGTGATTGGCACGAGCGTGGATGCGTAGCTAGGCCACGGCCCCTAGAGGGCCTGTGTCCAGGGACTGGGGGCTTCCGAGACTGGTTCTAGTCTTGCTGGGGACACACACCTGTGTCACTGGCCACTGCCCATTGGTGGATATTCGGCCAGCTGTGCTCTCCTGCCAGTTGGGCAGCTGGCCTCTGGAGCCAGGCGCCACCATGCCGCTGGGCACGTCCTGCCTGCACACCTGCCTGTGCCTGGGGCAGCCCGAGCAGGGAGGCCGGGGAGCTGGGTGGGGATGCGGTGGCCCAACTGGAGGGGACACGGAGGGAGGACAGTGCTGCCCGGCCCAAGTCGAGTTGTGGCACGGGGGTGACCCGGCGGGCTGGAGGGAGGCGCTCTGAGAGGGGGCAGCTGGGCAGGAAAGAGCAGAGAGGGAAGCAGAAAGGGAGAGCGGCGCTTTGATGTGCACAGGTCTCTTTATTAAAAGCCTGGAGGAAGTCCCTGTCTGGGCCACCTGTTGTGCTGAGGCCACCAGAGAGTTAGCAGATCTGTGCCCTGCCCCTGGGGAGCCTGGGACCCAAGACAGACCCCCTGAGCCTGTGGCCGCGGTGCAACAGTGGGCTGAGAATCAGCCCTTCCTGCCTCTCCGTGAAGTGACAAAGCCCAGCCTGAGGTACCACCTCTGCCTTAGGGACACGAGAGAGAGAGCCCCCGGCCCCCTCTTTCCTTGGAAAAACGGTCCCCTCTGCAGCTGCCATTACAGCCTAATTAACAGACTTCTTGTCTCATCCTGGCAGTCTGCGTGGATAAGAAAGGCAACCGTATCATCTGGCAACGTGATCACAGCCTTGGCAACGTGATCACAGCCTTGGCAACTTGTTAGTGAAGTTGGTCTCAACTGCCTCCTCCCCCGTCACCTGATCCTAGGGGCTGGGCCACGGCCCCAGGCCTGTCGCTGGGGCGCAGGCCTCCCCATTTGGGAGGTACCCACGGGGCTCACACGTGTTGGGGGGCCTACGATGCAGCAGGCAGGCAACAGGCAGACCCCAGAGTGTGGGGACAGATGGGCGTGCGTGCCACTCGAGTATGGAGCAGGGCTTCTCCACCTCGGCACCACTGGCATCGCGAGCCGATAGTTCTGTGTCGTGGGGGGCTGTCCTGTGCATCCCTGACCTCCACCCAGGATATGCACGCGGACAGCTCCCCCTGCCTGACAGTTGTGATAACCAAGAGTCCCCGTAGATGCTTCCTGGAGGGCGGTGCAGGCCGCAGTCATCCTTAATTGAGAACCCCCGGTCTAGGGAGAGAGAAGAACGCGTAATGCGCTCATTATAATAATGCAACATGGTGGCAGTTATAAGGGGGTGGGGGGCTGGCACCTTGCCCGCTGTGGGGCCGGGACACCCGTGCCTGGGGGAGGCTGGTGGGTGGGAGTCACGCAGTGGGTTGACAAGAGCAGAGACCCAGGGGTCCGACTGTGTGGTTGGGTAGGAAATCCCAAGGGGGTTGAGTTCTTTCTTGGAACCGTTATTCCCAGAACACCCACCGTGTGTCTGGGTCAATGACAAAAAAAAGGCTTTGTATTCCTTGTTAGGGTGCATTTTATGCTACATGCCATGGGGTGCCCCTGAAGGAAATTGAACAGGAAGCACGTGGTTAGAAATCCCTTTAATTGAGTCAGTCGATCAAACGAATGACCGATGGCCCTCTCTCCTCTGAGACCCCGACCCTCACCGTTCATTCGTTCAAAGCCCAGAAACGGGGCGAGGCGATAACTGCACGTCCTGCTTTATTCCTCGCCACAGCTCTGTGAGGCAGGTGCTGCTCTCGTCACCTCGTTCTCCGCCACCGAGGAAACCAGCTCAGAGGGATGAAGTGATTTGCCGAGGGTCGTGCACCTCCTAACTGAAGCAGCCAGGGCTTGAATCTCAGTGCACCCTGCACAGGTGCCTGCGTGTGGGCTGCGCCAGCCCACCTCGCCTCCCCGCGCCTCGCAGCCCACCGCCCTGGACGCTCTATTCCCATCACGCTGCAATGCCCAGTTCCCAGAAGCCGCCGTTCTCACGACTGCTGGCTTTGCATAGATGACACCTGCTGCCTGCATGTCTCTGTGACAGCTCTCTGCATGAGCATGGCCCACTCTTCCTCCCAAACCCTTCTGGGGCCACCATCCCCGCTGGTCCCTGGGGGCCCGGAGAGCCGCACCTGCTCCGTGGGCCTGGTGCATCTTGGGATTCCCTCTATTGTGCGTTCATCCACTGTCGGTGGGGCTCGCCCATCTCCTTGTGTGCCTGTGAGCACCCAAAGGACAGAGGATGGTTTCCTGACTCACTGTGACATCTAACACTTAGGAGGTGCTCAGCCAGCATTTGCTGAATTCGTGGATTGGGCTTTGAGTGAACGAATGAGTGAATGAATGAATGACATGCATCCTCTGCATCATGACTGAGAACCAAGAGCATTTGTGTGAGATGGGAGTCAAGGCATCAAAGATCCAGGGAGTGAGGTGGGGCCCTACAGGTGGCTGGAGGAGCCGGGGACCCCGGAGACGGAACCAGCTGCAGGACAGGAGGGGGTCCCTGCTGGGGAGAAACCTCTGGACCTGAGGCTGAGCATGTGGGTTTGAGGATGAGGGGACCGCAGAGAGTTGAGGCGGGGCGGAGAGATGAGGAGGCGGGGGGCCCCGGCCGGCCCTGCACTGGTCCTTACTGCTCCGTGAGCCTCTCTCACCCTTTTCGTCACTGCGTCTTGCCTTCTCATTCATCCTTTTGACAATCTTGTGTGGGGTTTTTTGGGACCACATGTTTTATCCCTTGGCACCAGCCAAACAGCCCTATTCCATTAATTTATTGTCCTTTCCGGTAACTTGTAGCCTCCCTGTAAATTCCCGCTTTCCCATGCTGGCTTTGCCCACTGCCAGCCCACGGCTCCCGCTCGCTCCCCTGCCCCCCGTGCCTGGGCATGGCCGGAGGGCAAGCGAAGGTCTCCTGGGACCCTCCTGACCGTAACCCTTGGAGGGCAGCTTTGGGAGCCCACCCTCTCCTTGTATCACCTCCCTAGGGGAGTCTCATACTGCTGGTGACAAGACCCTTGACGGCCTGGCTTCCCCTCTCAACTGCCATTTCTCACTTACTCCTGGGTCCGGGATGGGCAGAGATGAGTCTGGCTGTGACCTACAGGGAACTAGCCTGGCTCGCCCAAGGTCACACAGATCCAGGGGGAAGCGGGGCTCTTGACACCCCAGCCATGTACCATTGGTGACTGTCGACTCAGCTGGGAACCTGGCCCTGGCCCTTCCCCCTCTGGCCCCAGGCCAGCCCATGTCCCCAGAAAAAGTGTGTCGCTGTAGACGCTGGAACTCATCCTCTGTCCCTGAGAGTCGTGCCTGGTCGAGGACAGTGCTCAGAGAGGGCTCCTTGCTTTTCCAACCCACTCCCCATGTTACGGTGGAAGGAGCATGGCGTTTGGAGACAGACAGCCCTGGGTTCCAATGCCAGTGTCCACTCAGGCCACCTGTGCAGCCTGGGCCCAGTCACCTCGTGATTTGGAGCGCCCGTTTTTCTGTCTGCACAAGGGGACCGTCCTACCTACCGGAGCTCAGGGACACAGACACCTGACATCAGAACCAGGGACAGAGGCTGAGCCCTGGGTGGCAGGACCCTTAGCTAGAGGTCAAGGGGAGTGGGCAATGCACAGGTCACGAGAAAGGGGGGGGCGTCCCTGCAGGAAAAGGGGGAGCCCAAGGAACACCTCCTCCACTTCTTGAGCCTGTGAAAACCATACGCCCCCTCCACCGCCGGGCCCCAATCACCAGGGGGACGGCAGGGCCTTCAGTTCCGGGAAGTGGGGGTGACCGTGGAGAGAGGAGGGGAATGTGCTACCAGGCGGGAACAGGTGGCGGAGGGGCCACGCCGTTCTCCTTCCCGGAACTTCTCGGCTCCGGGGGAATGAATTGGAAGTGGCCGTGCAGGGCCATCAATCACGCCGCTGGCTCCTGCCAACCTGCCAATCCCACGGCCCGGGCGCTCCCTGCCGCGTAGGACGCCGCCAGTCACCATTAGCTGGGCTCAGGCTCCGCTGTGGAGAGGCCGGGGCCCCGTGTTGCTCTAGGGCGCGGGAGGGCACCTGGAGGCCCGGGAGGGGAAGCGACCGGTGAAAATGGGAAGTGAAAGGTCGGGGACCAGCGAGAGGTGGTCACAGAGGCCCCTGGAAACAAGAGCTTGCCTTCCATTCCGTCCTTCGCTCAGCGTTGAGCTCCTGTTCTGTGCAAGGAACCAGGTGGGGGGCGGGAAATGACTGAGCTGTGTCCTCAAATGGCTTCCAGACCCGTGAGGCATGCGGGAGTGTGGGGCACCCCCAGGCGTTACTGGTGTGACGATGGACGTGTGTGTGGCTCAGGGAGCCCAAAAGAGGGGCTCACGTCTGCTGCGGGGTGGGGGGGACATCTGTTAAACCTTCGTAGAAGGAGGAAGGGTTTCTGCTCCATGCTGGCTCTTTGGGGTCAGGGGCATTAGTGAGGGGCTCCCACAGCCAAGTCCCGCCAGCTGGAGGCTTGAAACCATAGGAATGTCCCGGTGCTGTGGGCCTGAAGTCCAGAGGTGGGGTCCCCACAGAGCCGCGCTCTGTCTGAAGGTGAGGGAGACCCTTTCCCTCCAGCCCCCCGTTACGGGCATTGTTGGCCACCCCCTGGGCTTCTCTGGGAGTCAAAGGCCTGATGCTGATGGGAGGAGACCCAGAAGCCCTCCCTAAAACCAGAGAGAGAGAGATGGTGGGGCCTGCCCTGGTCCAGCCAGGGGCAGCAAGGACTTGGTCCCTGCCCGGCCTGGTGGGCCCTGTAGTCACGATGAATCCCAGGGAAGGTCAAGAAGGCGGTGGGGACAGAGGCTGTGCCAGGCGGCCCGGGGGACAGGGTCTGTTCCCTTCCTCGTTGGGCACAGCCCGCCCCCAGGTGGGTGACAGTAGGAAAGGAGGGTGGCATGTGTGCCGACGCAGGTGACCAGAAGGGGCCGGGTGTGTGTGGCCAGCAGGTGTGTGCAGGCCTCTGTGTATAACCCAGCTGGTACATGGCTCGGGGCCTCTCACAGCTGCAAGGCCCATAGAGCCGCGTGGTGTTATTATTTATGATGAAGCGCAGCGGTGCCTGCCGGCGACGGGAACGGGCCGAGCGCGGTGCCGGGTGGACGGCAAATTGAAGTCCAATTTTCTGCTCCGCGGTCTTTGTTACACGCCACAAGGCGCTGGTGCACTGGGGCAGTGGCCTGATAGATGTGCGCTCCTCGCCAGCGGCGGGCCCGTCGCTCAGCCTCGGCGTGGAGGCTGACTCCTGCCTTGTTTTTCCCTCCCCTGCGGCCCCGGCCCCGGCCTGGCCCCGGTCAGCTTTCCTGTGATCCAAACACAGCCCTGACCGGAGCGGCAAACAGAGGCCTCACGGGGTGGCGGGCGGCCGTGGGTTCGAAACCCGGCTCTGACGGGCGGGGACCTCGCGCCTCACTCCAAATGAGGTGAATCGGGGGCAGGAATAATAATAGCTCCCCCTCAAGGTGGCCGGGAGGATGAAATGAGAGCACACGGGGAGCATGTGGCAGATGAGGCCTTCAAAAATACCGTTCTGGGCCCTTCCCCCAGGCTGAACGGCCCCGCCCTGATGCCAGGGAAGGGGAGGCTGGAAGAAGCCCCCATCTGGGGGTGATGAGACTGAGTGGGGGCGGGGGGGTCCCCTCACATGTCTGCTGTGTAGCGCTGCTTCCTCCAGTGAACATTTGGAAGTCAGCTCGACCAGTTCCCATCTCCCTCGTTTCCTGTCTCCTTTTCCCAGGGCCGGGGCCCCATCTACCTTGGGGGATGGCCTTTCTCGAAGGAGAGAAAGTGGAGGGAAAGGGGGTCGCCCCTAGGAAGCGTGCTTGTCCATTCCCCCTGGCATAGCCCTTCTGTACCCAGTATCCGGCGGTGCTGTCATTGGCCAAGGTGGACACTAGAGACACCCCCACTCATGTGTGGGTTCTTAGAAGCAGCTGCAGGCCAACCAGTCCTTGCTCTCTGCTTCTTGAGTCTCTGTCACCCGAGCTTAGGGGAAGGCTGATGGGGTACCCACTTGCCAAAGATAATGCACCTGCTGAGGCATCTTCAAGAGACTGACGTGGGGGAGTGAGTGACTTCAGGTGGAGCAAGGCTCAGTGGAGCCACCTGGACCTGGCTGGGCAGCTGACCCCCAAAGCTGAGCTTCAGCAAGCCCCCTCCCCGCATCTCCAGGGGTCTCAGGTTCCAGCTGCAAACTGGAGAATTGCTCCAAGCACGTGCCCCACCTTGGGGTCACCGAGGGGAAAGCCAGTGTCGAGCCCGCAGCATAATCGACCTCCTTGGGCGGGATTCCAGGAGTTAGTGAAATGTTTATTATCGTTGCTTTTATAGCCCAAATGAATGTGAACACACTAAAATGATAATAGCACTGTTAGGCAAAACCATTCTAATCAATGGCATCAGTTTAATCTCTGAACCCTCCGGCTGAAATGTGAGGAAGGGCTCCCCCCTTCCGCGCAGTTAATAGCTAAATAAACCCATCGGAAATGAGAACCATCTTTTTTCCACGCAAGGCTGGGGACGCGTTGGCATTATTTACCTGTGTGGCCCAGGCCCGAAGCCCTGGCTGTGAGACAGGCTTACAGAGGTCACACCAAGGAAGGATGAGGGGTATGACAACTCCCCTCACCTGAGTGCCTTATGTGAGATGCCGGTCTAAGCACTGACTCCTCTCGTAGGCTTATGAGACAACGCTGCTATTCCCCCATTTCCCAGTTCAGGAGACTGAGATGCCTGGGGTCACCTAGCTAGTAGTGACTGAGACAGGATTCGAACCCACATAAGCCCACACCAGGGCCCAACAAGGTCAGAGCCCACACTACGATGCCGATCTTGCAACATCCGAGCTGGAAGGGAGCATAGAAAGCCCCCATGAATGTCAGCCCCCAAGAGGGAGGCGACCTGGCCAAGTTCAACAGCAAGTTCATGCGTCCCCTTTCTCATTTGTGAAACCGGGTTCTCTTGCGTGCCAGACTCGCTGCCAACCTCTGGGACTGGGGAGGCAAGGGAGCCTCCATCCCTGACTTCCAGCGGATGACACACTATCGGAGGAGTCACCGCACACGTGGCTATGATGCGAACCCCAGGTGCTATCTGGGAGGGAATGTCAGAACGCTGAGGGATGTGGAGGGGGCATCAGAGGGTAGGGCGGGAATAGCACGGATTGCACGCCTCTGTTTTCCCAGCAAAGAAGGAATGAAAAGGCTCCCTGGAGAAACGGAGCAGCACAAGCAAAGGGCCTGGGGCATGGTGGGTGTGTGGCTGGAGAAGGGCCGGCTGGGGTCCCGTGAGGCAGGACATGGGCTGCAGACTCACTTCCCAGTGCTCTTTGCTCTCCACCAGGCTTCCTTGCAACACCACACGTTTCTGTAAGGCGTTGTATTTGTTCCCGGCGGCTCCCCTATCAAAGCACCACAAACAGTGACTGAAGCAGGAAGGCAGCCCCTCCCAGTTCTGGGGGCCGGAAGTCTGAAACCATGGTGTCCCCGGGTCACGCTGGCTCCAGAGCGTGCAGGGAAGTTCCTTCCTTGCGTCTTCTGGCCTCTGCCTCCATTGTCACACGGCCGTCGTCACCCTGTGTGCTTCTGTTCTCGTGTCTCGTCTCCTCTTCTAAAGACCCTGGTCATAGAGGGCCCACCCTACTCCCATAGGACCTCATCTGAACTAATTACACCTGCAGTGACACTATTGCCAAGTAGGGACGCATTCTGAGGTTCCAGGAAGGACACTGATTTCTTGGGGGACATTGGTGGGTGGGGACAGCATTCAACCTAGGGTTGACATCCCTTAGCATCCATGTTGGACCTCATCCTCATTCATTCATTCATTCATGTGTTTATTCATTCATTCATTCATGTGTTCATTCATTTCTGAGCATGTTCTTTGCAGCGGGCTCTGTGCCCAGGGCTGGGGCAATAGGAAACCAGGAGGCATCGGCCCAGCCCTTGTGGCCTTTATGTGATTGGTTCTTTTCTCTGTGACTTTTTGGCTGGACGTATAATGGGTGGCGCTGGCTGGGTGGGGGGCTTGGGGCATGCACTCCTCCCTCCCCAGGCTGGGCCCCCCACCCCACTCACGATTCCCCAAGGCCGTGTCGGGGCTCAGTTGTGGGGCTAGCCCCTCCCCCTATCAGATTAGATGTGTGTTCAAACAAATTGATGATCCGTTCCATTAGATGCTTTTGGAACATGCTTTTCTGAGCGAGAAATCCACTCAGCAGCAGCTGCCGAGGCCGGAGCGTAACTGATTGTCGCACCCTCCTCGGCCCGCCGTCAGGTGCCTGGCTCCTGAAGGTCACCGGCGAGGATTAGATTAAGGAGGGCGAGGGCCTTCTTTCCTGGCTAATGAAGCACTTGGCATGCAGGCAGCCCTGGGGCTGAGCTGGGCCAGGCATCTGCCAGAAGCCAGGGGAGGAGCATAAATTAGCATCTCATTTGTGGGAGCAGAGGGAAGACTGAGGGGGAGGGGGCTATGGGCTGCCATGTCCTGGCTGGGTGGGGCAGGGGCAGGCTGGCCAAGTCTGGCCTGGGGGTGAGAGGGACAGGGGCGGGGCTGGGAGCCCTGGGTCCCTTGGTCTTTAGACTCATTTGCATATGCGTGCTCCTGGACATTTCTCTGGGGACAGGGGCTCCGGCAGGACCACCCAGGGCAGCCTGGTCCTGAGCGCGCTGCCCAGGCAGCTCCCAGGTTTCGCAGGCCTCTCCCCACCTGGATGCAGGTGTTAAAGGGACCTGCAGGAATGGCTGCCCTTATGCAGCACCTGCTCCAGCTCCAGCGATCTCTTCCCCAGCCCTCAGCCTTTGCTCAAAACCCGACAAGCCATCCCTGGGCCAGACTCGGTTCTTGAGCCAGCTTGGAGTGGCTGTGAGGGACCTGAATTCGGAAGAGGGGGGACATTCAGGACACTGTGAGCCCCTTGAGGAGGTGGCTCTGAGGTCCAGAAAATGGGTCGGGTAATTGTACCCCCGTGTCCCCATTTGAACATCTCCAATGGTCTGTAGGGCAGAAAGAACACCCTGTAGGAGCCAAGCACTTTGCTCTGAACTTGACATACTGGGTCTTCCCAGAGGCCTCTGGGGCAGGGGTTGGAAGCTGTTCCTTACTCTGTTCAAGGTCAAACTTCAGGGAGCATAGGAGCTGGGATTTAAACCTAGTTTCTCTTCTCCCACTGGGGCCTTTAAGCCAGGCCTCTGGAAAGAGGGCTTAAGTGGGGAGCAGAGCTGTGGGATGGGGCCCCCCAGCTCAGCCTCTCCTTCCCAAACAAGCCCCCTGGGCCCTGACCCCTGCCTCCTTTAATCATACCGGGCCCCTTGTGCCCACATCTACCCACCTTCTTCGCTCTCTGGTACTCCCAGCTGCTGGTCCTGAGCCCCTAGCCGGTCCCTCTGAAACCCCCACCCCCAGGTGGCCCAATGGGATGTCATCCTTCCAGCTGATTCCCGGGACTCATTCCCACCTAGCCTTCCTGTCTCACCCTCACCCCTGGATCTAGTTCTGGGGCCCCAACCTTGGAAGCTGGGGTAGGAATGTCCTTGCCATACCACCTGCGTGAGCCCTGCTTGTGGCTTCAACGCCAGTGCCCTGAGAGAGGCCACCATCATCCCTGACTTACCACCCATGAGGCCACAGGGCGGGGGAGGACAGCCAAGGGCAGCCCCGTGTTGGGCACAGGGACACCCGGAGCTCTGGGATCCGCTAGGTCTGAGTTTACGTCTGTGGCAGTCAAATGCCCAGACCTTCCTGAGTGTCCCTAAAATGGGGATGATAGCATTATCATTGGTAATAATAACATCCTGAATAAAACGTTTATGCTAGTCATCCTCAGAGTAAACCTTGCCCCAACTCACAGCTAAGGACGCTGAGGCGCACAAAGGTTAAGTAACTTGTCAGTGATTTGTGTGACCCTCCTGCGCATTCATGGCGCAGAAGTCTGCTCCTGCACCTACACACATGCACACACAAATGCACATGCAGAGAGAGACACACGCACAGACATACCCACAGGCTCACGCTCCCTTGAGGTCTCTTGGCCGCTAACTCGGATGAAGGCCCTAGTGAGCTTCACGGAAAGTTCCGTAAGTACGCGATGCTGTGAAATCAGGGCTGCAGGAAGACGTGGGGGGAGGTGAGCTTTGGTGAGAGGGGCCTGCCCTGAGCCCCTGCTTCCTCTAACCTGGGGCCCCACCGGCTCAGGTCTGTGACCAGCCAGCTCCAGGGAGGGGACCCCTTAGGAGGCCGTAGGGCTCACTTGGGGACAAAGGTGTCTGTGCAAAGACTAGGGGATGTTGAAGGGAGAAGTTTGCACCTGTTCCCACGCATTCCAGACGGGTCTCCGTGACGGAGCCGTCCCTGTGTGACGAGATGGAAGCTGCTAAAAGAGAAAGGCTTTGGGGTGTTTCCGAGCTGGGCAGGGCATTTGTGCAAGCCCAGTGCCCCCTGAAGCTGGCCCTGGAAGGCAGCTGGGCACCTGGGGGGCAGTTCGGTGGTCGGTGGAGGTCCTCACCCTGCCTGGCACTCCCGCCGCAAAGGGTTGGGTTCCAGTGGAGTGGGGTTCCCAGGCCTGGGCTGGCTGGGCAGTCAAATTCCAGGAGAGATGGAGGGACCTCAGATAAAGATGACGTTATTGTGCTGGGGGCTGAAGAGAACGGAGCTGCTGAAGTTGAGATAAGCTTCTGTATGGGGCCATTTAGCCTGGAGCCTGGCGTGGCCGATGACAATGGGGGTATTGAGTGAGAATATCAAAGGGGAGGCCGGCAGGGGTCCTCACAGGCAGCTCTTTCTTCATGGGGCTCAGGCTCTGGGGGTCAAGGACCCCCAGCCATGCCATGCCCCTGTGTCCCATGCACACCAAGGCCCTGCCAATGGGGCTGCCCCGGGGCTACTTCCCCTGCACACTCACGTATGCGTGTGCACAGGTGTTTGCGTACCTGGTTATGAATAAGTACGACACACCTGTGGGGCACAAAGTTTGCAAAAAAGGCGTGAAGTGAAAAGTGAGCCCCCCTTCAGCCCTCAGCCCCCCAGTTCTCTTCCCTAACATGTCACCGAGCCAGGGCCTTCTGTTACTCCCCCTGTCCCCACCCCCAGAGGAAGCCTATGTCTACACAAGCAAATGTATTTTTAGACTTGACGTAAAACACTTGTACACTCATGGTAGCACATGAAACACCCCATTCTACACCCGGTGTCTTCTTCACTTAACTGTCATTCTAAAAGATTGTTCGGGGCGAGGCCGGGATGGCTCAGTGGGTTAAGTGCTCGCTTTGCAGCCTCTAGACTGAGGATCGAATCCTGGCCCCAGCCCGTGCGGACCCATATGCTGAACTGGGAGCTCCCCCAGTTCAGTTCTCTCTCTGTCTCTGTATCTCTCTCTCTCTCTGTCAGAAAATTAATAAATAAATAAATAAATAAACAAACAAAAATAAAAGATTGTCCCGGAGCCGTATGTTCTGGGGGATTCTATCGTTGGGAGGTGCAGTCGCCTCTTTAACCCGCGCCCTCTTGCCAGACATCCAGGTGGCTTCTGAGCTTTGGTTTTTCCAGAGAGCACTGCTATGATGCACCGTCGTCTCATCCATACACAGGTGTGGCCGTGGCGATGCGCTCCTTGAAGATTGCAGGTTGCTCTCTGTGGACATCATACCAAGCAACAGTCACCCCGAAACTGCGTGCCGGCCGGCCTGGGTCTCCCAGGCTGGGCAGCACCGAACACGATCACACTTCCAGATCGGGGCCAAAAGTGATAGGAAACAAATGGTATCTTCGTGCGTTTCGGTTTGCCTTTCTCGTATCACGAGGTTCAGCATCCTTGTCTATCTCAGAGGGCTTTGTAATTCTCTTTGGCGCGCCGTTCACAGCCTTTGCCCATTTTTCTGTTGGGTTGTCTTTTCCTCATTGATTTATGGGAATATTTTTTATACCCGGAAAACAAGCTCTTTGTCTGTGATAAAGAGTTGCAAATATTTCCCCCCCAGTTTGTCATTCTGTTGCTTCTTTTTTTTGTTTGTTTGTGTATGGGTATTTTTTTTCCACGCACAATTTTTATACAGTCGAAGGCATCAATCTCCTTTATGACTTTCTGGAGTTTGTGTAGGCACTTAGAAAGTTCTTAGCAAATGCTTGACTTTGCCAGGATTATATATTTTTAAACCCCTGTGATTTTTTTCTAGTTCCTTTGGAATTTTATTTTTCATGTTTAAAACATTGATCTATCTAGCATTTATTTTGAGGTAAAGTGTGAGGAAGAGACTCAGCATTTCCCCCCACCCCACCCCCAAATGGCTCCCTAGCTGTTCAAAGCCATTTGTTGAATCGATCTTTCCCCCACTGACTTGAAATTCTACTTTTATCACCTATGAAATAATTCTATATGCATTGGGGTCTATTTCTAGACCTTTTAGTCTATTGCTTCATCAATCTATCTGTGCAAGAGCACATTTGTTTTAATTATTGCAGCTTTAGAATATAGTTTAATACCTGTGCTAGTCTCCTCCACTTACCATTCTGTTTCAGAATTTTCTTGGTGGTTCTTTTGTTTTGTTTTGTTTCAGTGTAAACTTTAGAATCACTTTGTGTGATTTTTTTTAAAGATTTTTATTGTTTTTGACAGAGAGAGAGAGATACAGAGACAGAGACAGAGGGAAGGGGGAGGGCCCAGAACAGTCTCCATAGTTGCACATCATCGGTTTTTCCACATAGTTTCATCCCACAGGTGGGCGCAGGGCTGCACAGGGCAGGAACTGGGCCGGGGTCTCACCCCAGTGAGAACTGAAGTGGGGGCACTCCCCAGCTCAGCATATGGGTCCATACAGGCTGGGGCCGGGATTTGATCCTTGGTCCCCGGGGCTGCAAAGTGAGAGCTGAACCCACTGAGCCATCCTGGCTTCCCCCACTTTATGTGATTTTAAAGACATCCTGTGTGAATTTGCAAATGGAGGAAAACTTTAAGAGAATATCTGTCTAAAATTGATCCTTTCTATCCACAATTCTCTTCTATTCTCAGTTATCTTCTTCCCATTGAGAAGGTGGCTAACAGGACTGTTGTGTACAGTTGTATGTGTTGCATACTGAATAATCCTAAAATGAAGACTGACAGGACCTGCTGGCCCCCACCATCAACGGGGTCTGAGCTCTCCTCTCAGGAGCTATCTGTCCACCTGCATAGACGATCAGTAGTCGTAACAGTAACTTCTAGTGCCATGCACTTTCCTAAGCACTGTATGCTAAGTTTATTAATCCTCACAACAAACCTTTCCCCAGTTTACAGCTAAGGAAGCTGAGGTGCAAAACGGTTAAGTAACTTAAGGTTCAAGGTCAATGGTTTGTGTCACCCACCTGTGCATTCATGGCACAGAGATCTGTTCCTGCACCTGTACACACACACACACAAATGCACATGCAGAGAGAGACACACCCAGAGTCGCATGCGCACACCGCTGTGCCCACCCGTGTGCTCTTCCCATTTCTGTCTCCCCTCCTGCAGCACACCCCCTCCCTGTCCCCTGCTGTCTCCTGCTTTGGGGCCAGGACCGGCCCATCACGGAAAACCAGCTGGCTGGCCTCCCGCCATTGCACTCAGCCCTGTGTAGGGCCCGCCTCCCAAACGCCCGGATCCTGATTCAGGGCACCTTTTGGGGAGCTGGGGCGGTGGGGGTCCTCTCCGGCCTCTCCCGGGCCACCTGGTGAGGATAGTGTGTGATGAGGACTGCAGAGCACCCCTCAGGAAAAGATACCCACCGCCCCATTCCTCTTCCCCCAAGTCATTCTCCCGGCAGCTGCTGGACTCCACCCACCCAGGCCATCCAAGCAAAAGTCACCCGGCTCCGGGGTGGCACCCCCCGGAGAGCTGGGGAAGCACACCGGCCAATGCAGAGCTGGGAGCAAGTTGTCCAGCAGGTGGTTGACAGGCCAGGGGCTCTGGGTGCGGAGCTCTGTGTGTGTGTGTGTGTGTGTGTGTGTGTGTGTGTGTGCGCACGCACGCACGCGCTTGCATGCAAGCAACTCACTCCACCCCTCACTGTGCTGGCTCAGTCCGAAGGGATTGAATCACTCGAGGGCTGGGAATGTTATTGTTTTAAAACAAACGAGTGATGACAGGAACTAACAGAGGGTTTTTAAAAAACGCGATTCAAAGGGCTCTTGAAAGCTGCTGGAGAATATGAATGTGCCTTTGAACTGTGAATGTGCCCATTTGTTAAAGGGAGAGGGAGCCCGCTGCCTCAGGGGGCAGGTGGAGAGTCATTTTTTTTTTCTAGGCAAGTGGGTGCCTGCCGGCCTTTCTACCCTCTGCCACCAGCCAGAGGTGGGCCAGGACCACCAGGGCCAGGGGCGCTGGCCACGCCCCTGAGCACATGGTCGAAAAGAGGGTTCTCTCCAACCATCGCAGGACAGTGGCTAAGCGGGGCGGAGAGAGATGTCATTAGCGTCAGATCTGCCGCTGAAACATCAGTGGTCGGTCCAGCGGAGACATTGGTCCAGGGTGGGCATCCTGCACGGGCCGGTACTTGTTCTCCTGGCTGCCTCTACGTAGGGTGGCCCCCTGGGTGAGGGGTGGCGTTCAAGGAATACTCCCACAACGGGTTGCAAGTTACACACTCATGAGGTGGGGGCCTCAGGCTTGCGGTGGGGTTGCTATGCAGTCTGGCCCATGGACCTCGGCCCCAAACACGCACTGTGGCTTCTCTTGAGTCCTCTGTCTATGCCTGAGCCCAGCTGGGACCTTGACACAAATACTGAACGTACCTGACCAGGGACCCCCAGTTCTGGTTAAATCTCAGAGTGAGAGGATGGAGTTGGGGGTCCAGGGCTTCAGGACCCACTGACGCTCCAGGGGTCAGCCCGTGTGTGGTACAAGAGGGCCCCAGCCTCTCCCATTTCCAGTAGGCTGGCCAGCCTGCCCCAGGGGCATCTCTGGTCACTCCCGTCCACTCAAAGCCACCCTTCCCCAACCCCTGACAATGCCTGCTCCTTCTCTTCCTTTGGTGGTTTTATTTCTCAGGCCAAAAGAAGAGTGTCTTCTGGTGACCACACTCTGGGCTCACCGGGGCAACCTAGTTCTCAGACCCAGGCATGCCTGGGCAGCCGCCGGCGCCAGGGGTGACAGTCCCTCCCTGGCAGGGACAATCACACTTTTGTGTTGGGGCAAGAAATGAACATTTGCAGAACATCTGTCCGGGGCTGGCATTTTCACAATCACTATTTCATTTCATCCTCATGACGCCAAAGTGGCTGTTTCTCTCCCTGTGTCTGCTGATGGGGACATTGAGGCTCAGAGAGAGGAACACTTGTCCGCACCCACCCAGCTGCAGTGGCGGTGATGGGCAGTGAGGCCGGGGGCACCCAGCATTGGCCTGGAGGTCAGGACGCCCAGCGCTGGCCCTGCCAGCAGCTTCCTGTGCAGCTTTGAGCCCCAGCCCTCCCCCTCGGGCACAGTGTGATTGGGGGCGGGGGAGGTGCTGGACTTAGTCTGGTGAGTCCCAACCTGGGCTTAGCGGCCATGTGGTCATGGAGTCTGAGTTGGATCGCTTAGAGCAGTAGGGTCACTGCCGTGAGTGTCAGGCGAGTACATAGCGAACACTCAGCACGTGAACTGATGGGGGTGCTTCCTGGAACTGGCCGACTCCATCTATCCAACAATACAAGGGCTCAGCGGCACACACTCCGGGAGTCTGTGTGGTCATGCCTCGAACCCATCTCCTCCACCCACCTCTCAGCTTCCTCAGGTCAGGGGCAGGGTCAAGGACGCCACCTCTGCAGGTGGTCAGGGGGCTGGCTCCTCCCCTTCCCAGCTGTGTGCCCCTGGGCAGGTTTCTAACCTGTGTCTAAAAGGCGGCTAGTCGTCGGTAGATCTTTGTGCAGTTTACAGGGGCATCGTGAAAGGTTCTTGAACAGCCTGAAAGCTAGCAGGTGCTTCAGTCCTTGTGTTTTACCCAGAGCTGTCTCCTCCCGGCGCAGGCTGGCTCGAGACAGGCTTAGAGACCCTCTCCCCATTCCTCCGTCTCTTCCTCACCTCTGTCACCCCATTGCCTGTTTCACTGCCATACTCTGTCTCACGGGCCAGAAGGGCAGAAAGGTCTAAGTGGTCCCCTGGGGTTCGGGGCCTGGCGTGTATCGTGTTCGTCGAGGGGAGCTGTGGGGGCTCACGCTTGGCTGGGCTGACTGAGTCAGGTCACAAGGTTCAAGTGACCCTGCAGAGAGGTGTAGCAATGCCTGGACCCCCACACCCACAACCCGGGCAGCAGCTGGCCCTTCCTCTGTCCAAGCAGCTGACCTGGCATGCGAAGGGGGAGGTTGAGGCAGGCCAGCCCAGGCCCAGGGCTGGAAGGATCAGGCAGCCTAGTGGTGGAGGGGGCCCACTGGATGGACTCAGCCCTGGATTCTCCAAGTTCAAGTCCTTCCCAGCCACGTGACCGTAGGCAAGCTCCCTGGCTGCCCCTGCTTCATCTGCGTAAGGGTGTTGGGGACCTGCATGAGCAAAGCCGATACAGGTGAGCAAGTGATCACGGTGGCTTTGTGCCTCTGCTTCCCACAGACGACGTGGCCCCCTACTTCAAGACGGAGCCTGTGCGGACGCAGGTGCACTTGGAGGGGAACCGCCTGGTGCTCACGTGCATGGCCGAGGGCAGCTGGCCGCTGGAGTTCAAGTGGCTGCACAACAACAGGGAGCTAACCAAGTTCTCCCTGGAGTACAGGTAAGCCTCCTCCCTACCCCACAGTGAATGGGGTAGAGGGGGCGATCAGGGCAGAGGAGCTTATTACTGGCAGCCACGCTGTCACCCGGGCTGGGACCAGAGCCCCTCCCTCTGAGAAGAACCCTGCTCTGTCGGGGGGGATGCTGTAGGAGGGGCCTGGGTCCAAGGGAGGATGCAGCACCCTGGGATCAATAGGGAGGAGTATATCTATTGGGGGGGATTCAGGTGGGGCCCAGAGGTGACCTGCCCAGGGCCTTCAGGGTTCTCTCTGCTCCCTGCTTGTGCCCAGGCACTGAACTCTGGGCTGGCCGGCCCTTCCGTCCCCAGGACTCTGCCAAGAGAGGAGAATGGCAGGAGGGAGAGAGGATGGAGCCTCAGAGGATGATGGGTGGGCGTGCTGCCCAAAGCGTGATCGGCCACTCCCCACCCCTGCCCAGCTGGCCTCTGGCCCTTCCTGGGGACCCTCCCTCTGGCTCCTCTCCGCCCCTCTGGGCCTTTCCTATTGGCTCAGCCTGGTGGCTGGTGACTACTCCCCTGGCCTGATGTGCATAATCTGTTTTGCTGGAGAAACAAGATTCTCTTGCCCTGGGGATGTTGATACAAATCTGGTGCCAGGGACAGGAATGCAAATGAGAGGAAGGGATTTAATTGCTGGAGGATCCGTCCTTTCCATAAAGGAACATTCTCTTCTTGAGGAAGCCGGCAGACCAGAGTTTGGGGTGACCCCCCCAAACACCCCCACATTCCTTCTGCCTGGACCCTGGACGAGGTTGGCTGGGTGGGTGTGGCCACTTTGGCAAAAGAGGGAGCAGGGGGTGGGGCAGGAGAAGCCCCTTCCCTCTGGATGGTGACAGACAAGCCAGAAAACAGGCGACCCACAGTGCTGGAGCCCAGGAAGAGACTGCGGGGCCTCCCTGAGCAGCCCCTGCGATGGTTTTTAGTCGGGGCCCAGAGCCACCCCTGATCGCTGTTGGCAGCTCTGGGCAGTTGGACAGTCAACGTGGAGAGCCCTTCTCAGGTGGTGGACACGCTTGAATGGGAACCCCCTAGAGCAGGCGGATGTGCACCTCCGTGGGGCCTCCTGTTCTGCCCTGACGTCCACTAGCAGGGTGCTGGAGGTGAGGATGGTGGTGATGGTGATGATGGTGATGGTGATGATGGTGGTGATGATGATGATGATGGTGATGATGGTGATGGTGATGATGGTGATGATGATGGTGATGATGGTGATGGTGATGATGGTGATGATGGTGTTAGTGATGATGGTGGTGATGATGATGATGGTGGTGATAATGATGATGGTTATGATGGTTATGGTGATGATGATGATGGTGATGATGATCGTTATGATGGTGATGGTGGTGATGATGGTGATGATGGTGATGATGGTGATGACACTGATGGTGATGATGATGGTGATGATGGTGATGATGATGTTGATGGTGAGGAGGATGATGATGATAATCATCAGCAATGAAAAACAAACTTATTATATGGCACAGTTTATAATGTGCGCTCTGTGATGATCTCTTTTAATCCTGCCAGCAATCCTATTTGCCCCATTCTACCCTGAGCAAAGTAAGGCTTAGAGAGAATAAACAATTCGTTCAAGGTCAAATTGTTGAGATGGGCTTCAAAGAGAAGTCATCTGTCCCCCCACCACTGTCTCCCATTGAAGAAAGATTGCGACCATCACATCCCTAATGTGTACCCCACTTGATCTTTCTGGCTTCTTTCTTCTTTTATTTTAATTTTGAAAATGTTCAAATCTTAGAAAAAGTGTAACTATAGTACCACAAATACCTGTATCCATTCAACCATTCACCAGTTGTTAATATTTTGCATCTGCATGCTCTGTCGCTTTCTCCATACACAAATATATGCATGCACTTTTTTTTTTTCTGAGTTGTGTAAGAGTTAGTTGCAGATAGTGTGTCACCTCACCCTTATGTAGAATTTCCTAAGAACTAGGAATTCTTCTACAGAACCACAACTCAATTTTCACACTCGAGAAATTTCATGTCACTACAATACTACTATCAAATACAGAGTTCAGATTCAGATTTCTCCATTTGTCCCAATTATGTCCTTTGTGGTTATTTTTAGTATTGTCATTATTCAATGTAGGATCTAATCAAAGGCCACACATTAGATTTAGTTGTCAAGATTCTAGACTTCAGACTCCTTAAATCTAGAACTATCCCTCCTTGTGTTATTCTGTCTTGCCCTGCATTGACTGATTTAAGAGTTCAGCCAGTTTAGCCAAATGTCCCCCATGTGGATTTGTGCAATTATATCCTCATACTTACACTCACGCTGAACCTTTTCAGTGAGAATATTCCATAGATATGCTTCCCTCTTAGTGCTTTATAATCTATGTCATTTTGCCCTATCATTGGTCACAGTAGATTTGATCAACTGGTCAACATGATGTTCACCAGATTTCTCCTTTGTCAAGATACAGAGGTATTTTCTCCATTGTGGGTGATAACTTGAGACTGTGTGAATATTCTTTTCTCCAGGAATCTCCCACCCAGTGTTTAGTATCACTTGATAAGTCTTATCTGAACCAATTATGGTGGTGGGGGTTGTGATAAGCCCATTTTCTACTTCTGTCATTTTCTTTTACTTGTATTAGTTGGCATTCTTTTGTAAAAAATTTAAAAAAGGATCTTTCCTTGCTCACCCCTTCAAAATAATTTAGCATCACTATGAGCTCATGGATAATTTTTCCTGTTCAGTGTGTTTTAATCCACCCCTGTCATGATTCATTGACACTCATAGTAACCCAAATTTGGCTAATGGAGCTTCTTCGAGCGGGATTCTGGGTCCTTTTGACATGCCCCCCATTGCATTTCTAGCACTTTGTTGCTTTTTGGCTCCACAGGACGTTCCAGTTTCAGCTTTTGAATAAACGCACCCTGACCCGTCCATTCCGTAGAGGGTGGGCCAGCTCCTCATCCCATGCTCCCACCACTGCTCACTGCTGAGGATTTCCCTGTCTCTTTGCAAGCCCTGGGCTTTAGGCCTGGTGACAATACCCAATTTCAGGCAGAAAGGAGGCTGAATTTACTCAGCAAGTGAAGAGAAAATAAGATGGGAAGTGATGCCATCAATTTAATGATTTTCGTTGCCAAAGGAGGAAGTTTGCATTCCTGTCCCATCTCTGAAGGTCTTTATTCTCAGTGGGATGGATCTCTGACAGAATGGGCTGTGTGTGTGTGTGTGTGTGTGTGTGTCACATCTGCACAAAGGAAAGCCTATGCACCTGTGGCAATTGTGTGGGTCTGCATCCATCCATGGCGGGGTCGGGGGACAGAGTGGAAATAGCCTGGTTTTTTGAGTGTGGACCAACTAAATACAGTTGTGCTGCTACTGCTTACAAGTTCTGTGACTTTGGGCAGGATTCCTTCTCTGCTTGCCTTTGTTAGTCTTGGAATTAGGCACTGTGATGCTTACTTTAGAGGGTTATAATAAGGATCCAGTGAGATTCTATGAGACAAGCCCAGTCCCCAGTGCAACAGACATGAGATAGATGTACCTGTTGGGATGAGACAAGGCATCCATCTTGATAGAACAACGGGGAGAAATCGGGTAACAAACCCACCAGGTCTCATGTGCCTGTGAGCACATCTCCCCTGTACCCCTCTTCCAACAACAGCGCTGTGGCCCAGGACCCTTTTTAGAACTCCTCTGGCCACTTGGGAACAAAGCAAAGTTTAATTCTAAAAACATGAGCTCTCTTTTCCCATGTGGGTGGGATACCGCCTGGGGAGACCCTCCCACGGGCTTGGGTGTCAGCCCTGCTGCCCACCCCCACCCATGGAACAGGCACGCAGCTCCGCAGTGACCCTTGGTGTATGTTCTGGTGTGTGTGGGGAGGTTGGAGACAATGCTCAATTGGATGTACAAGGTCTCGTGTGTGTGTGTGTGTGTGTGTGTGTGTGTGTGTGTGTGTGTGTGTGTGTGTGAGAGAGATTCCTTTGCAGTTCCGGTACACATGTTTAACAGTTATGAGTGTGTGTCTGTGCCAAGCGTGGGGATTGCTTTGTGTGACTTCCTGACTACATGGGATGGTAACTTGCACAAAGACCATGGACGTTCCAGTCACCACTGGCACCCTTCCCATCAGAGCGCAACCCCACACGCCCTCCCCTCGGCTCCCCACCGCTTCCCCACCTCTGCAGCAGCCCTCGCCCCAGCCTGAATCGATGCAGCCTCAGTTTGCAGCCACGCAGCCTGGGAACAGCCCCACCCGCTCAGGAACTGGCAGGTCAGGCAGCGACAATGCAGGAAGAGGGATGGTGCCCAGCTGCCCTTCTGAGCAGGCACGCCGAGGCAAAGCCACCCACCAGGTTATTTGTCCCTCCCTGATCATGCCTTCTCCCCTAATTATCCTCACACTTATGAAATAGGAAAACAAATCAGCTCAGTGGAGCACACACACACACACACACACACACTTCGATTCCTTTGCATAATCAGGGCGCGTACCCAATGGAGAACTTCAGCCTGTGGAGGCTCACCCTGCGCCAGGTACTTTCAGACACCATGTCACAGCGACACGGGGAGGTGAGCGTCATTCTCCACATATGGCACACCGGGAGCCCTGAAGCCCGGGCAAGTCCCCGGACTGGCCTAAGGTCGTCCAGAGAGCCAGTGGCAGATCCGTGAGACCTGAGCGAGCTCTGCCCTTTGTGCACAGACTCCTGACCGGGCCCCTGCTGCCGTACACCTGTCACCATGTGCCTCTCTCCCAGCCTGGTTGGCATGAAGAAGGGAAGGTGTGTGGAAGGAAAGAGCAAGTGTGCCAGGCCAGGTGCCCACGTGTCTGCCGGGTCCCATCCGGGCTCAGTGGGGGGTGGGGGTGGGGGCGGGGGAGAGAAAGGCCCCGGCCCAGGCAGGGAGCCTCCTGTGTGACCGTATGGAGGGGCACAAAGCAGGTGACACATTCAGAGACACTGCAGCCTTTGAAATTCTTCAGAGGCCAGATGAAGAGAAACTCCCCAGGCCAGCTGCTTTGTCTCCTTATCCCCTGGCCTCCTCCCCTTTAGAAGTGAGTAGAAGTGAGAGCAGGCCACAGAGGCTGGGGGCGGAGGCTGGCGGGCTCACCCATAGGCACCAGGACCCGAGCCAGGATCTCACTGGCAACTGTCCTGGGAGAGGGGCACTATTGTTATCTGTCCCATTGCTGGGAATCACAGCTCAGAGAGGTTCAGCAACGTGCCCAAGGCCACACAGCCATACCTGAAGGGTCAGGTTTCGCCCAGGATCTTTCCCAGGGCAATGGTCCAGCTGGGGACAGCTCAGCCAGCCTTGCTGCAGAAGGGGAACTACTCAGGGGTCACATGTGGGCAGGGGCCTGGCCCTGTCTGAGTGCTTGCGACTTTTTGCCACCTGATCTTCCAAGGGACCCCCTCAGCCGCCAATGAATTGCAGTCCTGACCTGACTTCCTATATTCCTTTTGGCAAATGACTTAACTTCTCCCTGTCCAGTTTATCAAATGGGAATAATTAAACTAGGAGCTACCTCCGAGGGGCCGTGTCGCATAAGCGCGAGCATGCATAAGGGTGGCCGGTCATCGGTGTCTCCATACGTGGAAAGGGTGGCCTGGAAGCCACCACGTAAATACTGCCCAGCTTTCTCTTCCCAGTGGGCGGGTACCCCACCTCATTCTTTCCGGCCACAGCCTCATTTTCCCCTCCCCACCCCCCATCCTGGGAAGTCCATGCACCTCCGCCTGCATGCAGCCATATGCCAGCCTCCTTGGAGATGTACCCCAAATCCAGCTCTGGGTTTGGACATCTTGCCTGAAAATTGAAGGTTGCTGGTGAGAGAGCTGAAGTGCAAGAATTCGTGAGGATGGGCATAAATTGAATTTTAATAGAGATGTCCGTGGCTTGGCGCCAGCGTGCTGAGGCTGAGGGAAGGCAGTAATTAAAAGTTAACGAGTTTAGAAATGCGGGAATCCTCGGGGAAGGCCGGGGTGCTGGGCCGGGAGGTGCCCGGAGCTCCCCCGCCAGGCCTGCCGTCCTTCCCCTGACCTGCAGGCCCTCCTCCTGCTCCTGGGGACCCCCAAGGAGCCCAGCCTCCCTCATCCACACACATAGGGGGCCTCCAACAACAGGGATCAGGGCAGAGGCTGAGGGCCCCTCAGACAACACTACCCGGAGGACAGTGACCAGAGGGGTTTCGAAACCCGGGCGCTCCTAACACGTGAGTCAGGGTCCTTCTTTGCTGTCGGGAGCTGCCCACACATTACAAGCTGTTCAGCAGCACCCCTGGCTTCTACCCACGACATGCCAGCAGCCCTGTCCTCTAGATGTGACCACCAAAAACGTCTCCAGATGTGGCTAGATGTGCCCTCAGGGGGGTACATCACCCCCATTAAGAACCAGCTTTCTAAAGAGAGGCGCTAGTGCCCCCCACTCCGGACTCTCCCAGTGCAGCCGGCGACCGGCCACGCTGGGGTCCGGGGTCTGGCTCCAGGGTCTGGTGGGGGTCTCTCTGGCGCCTTTTTGTCTTTTCGTGACCGTCCCGGTTGACGGTGCTTCATTGAGTGGCACGGAGTTGTTTTCGTTGATGCTTCATTCGGTTCTCGGCGTGGGAAGAGCGGGGCGGGGATGACAACTTCATTGCACAGAAGACATTGCACAGTGGAGATGCGGGGAGCCCGGCCCAGGAGCATCCACCTGGCGAGCAGAAGCCTCCAGCTCCCCGTGGTTTACGCGTGCTCTGCCGTCTCCTCCAGGCAATCCTGCTAAACGCAGTGCTGGAGGGGAACACGGGGTCTCAGTTAACCGTGGCAGCTGTGACTGGTCCTTGCAGGTACCCCCAAAAGCCTCCTAACATGGCCTTGAGGCCCAAAAGCCTGGCCCGTCTCCCCCCGGCCTGGAGTGGAGGCATCCAACCCCCTGCTTTAGGACAGGGGTCCTGCTGGGAGCTAAGAACCCTGCCTCCTCCCTGGGGTTTGCTGGTGTCAGAAGCCAGGAGAGAGGTGGGTGGGAGGGGGAGATGCAGGAGAACCCCAGAGGTTCAAGGCCGGTGTTGGGCAGCGAGGGGCTCAGCTGGCTTCCTGGGGCCTCAGGTTGACGTTGCCATAGTCATGTCAGTTAAGACAAATAAGTTGAACGTGGCTGGGGAAAGAAGGAGAGAAAAGAAGCAAGAGTCTAAAATATCGGCTGTCTCGGTTTCCATAGCAACCTGTCTCCTCACACTCTCATCTGTGGGGTCCAGGCTCGGGGAAGAAGTGGGCCCCTCAGCCCTGAGGAAGCTGGAGGTGGGTGGTGGGTGTCACCTGTCTGCACCCACGAGATGGGCAGGGGAGGTGGGAGCACATTCCCGGGGCCTGGGGGAGTCACAAGATGGCTCCTGCTGGTACCCAGGCCAAGCGCTCCGTCTTGGGCCCCTGTGGCCCTGAGAGGAAAATGACTTTCTGTAGAGAGAGGACATGAGTTTGTGTCACGAGTGGGATTCAAACCCAGGCCCCTGAGCCTCCACCCAGTGTCACCTGGGTTTCACGCCCCCCCTCTGTTGTGTTGTGTTCTGGTGCAATAGAGGCAAAGGTTCCCAGACCCACTGAGTTGGTGACATGCTCCTCATCAGGCTGAGCAGCTTAGGACATCGGGGAGGGGTCTGGGAACACACCGCAAGGGCACACCCTGTAAGGTCAAGGCTAGCAGCCAGACCACTGGTTCTGCCCCCGCCTCTCTCGCCCCCTGCTGCCAGCTGAGTTCTCTCAGTGTCCTTGTGTCCCCATGTTCAGAGCGTCACTCCAAGGCACCAGGCAGGGCCCTGAGAACCCTTGGGGGTGGTCCAGGGAGCGAGGGTCCCCTGAAGCTGGGGCAGGCAGGAAAGGGCTTCTCTCTCACAGGCCCTGTGGGCCCCCGCTCTCGCTTACACGCTCGGTGGGCACAGCTCTGCGTGTCCACCCATGGTCCACGTGTGACACCCAGCATGACCCCCAGCACACAGGCACACACGGTCTTAGTGTTTCCTCGGGGGATTTTCACAGGGCAGTTACTGGACTGCCCATTTTGTAGATGCTGAAACCAGGGCCCCGGGGGTACACCTACAGGGTCACACGGCATAGGAGGGATGGAGCAAGGGATGTGGACCCACTGCTGACCCCACTGAACAGGCCTGTGGAGAACACACAGGTGTGCTCACTCAAGCCACGCTTCCCTTCTCTCACCTCAGCTCCTCCCACTTTCCTATGACTGACATCTCCCATAGCCAATCCCGGCTCCCTGGGGGTGAGCCCCCAGACTCCTAGGAGTGCAGAATAGAAGGTACCCACTAAGGCTTGGCTGCCACTTCTAATGAAAGGCTTTCAAGGAAAGCCCTTCTCGGACGCTATTCCAACCAGAAGGAAGCTGAACGTGCAGATTAGGAAGGCTTTGATCATTCTTCACCTGACATTGGCAGGTGTGAATTTGGCCCGAATCCCTGGTACTCAGGGCACAGAGAGGGGCGTAGGGCGGGCGGGGGCCTTGCACGGCCCAGGCCCTTGGGGGAGGCGAGGAGAGGTGGTCCCCACCACAAGCACATATGTTTTCTACCTGAGAGATTCCACTATGTGCAAATGAGCTGCTCATTCATTCTCCACACACAGCTGGACTGCAGATGCCCACATGCCCTGGGAAACTCCTTTTCTCCCCCTGCCCAGATCTTCCTGCCCCCTGCCCCCTCTTGGCTCCTAGCCAGCATGCAGAAGCTCATTAGACCTTGACTCGGTTATGCACTGAGGCAGGCAAGTAGTCTAGACCAATGCCTGGGGAGTTGGGAATGACCCGTCTGCAGGGAGCGCCCTGGTGCCCACTGCATACCCATCAGAGTCCCTCTCAGGCCCGTGCGTGGGCTCTCTCAGTGTGGGCGGGTGCAGGTGGTCTTTCCCTGTGTTTTTGCCCTCCCTCCCTTCAGAGCAGAGCCCCCTGGGAAGAGGTTTGAAGGAGGGGGTGGGGGCTGAGAGCGGAGACTTGGGCTCCAACCGGCAGTCCGTGGGGGCTGGGTCATGCCCGTGTGAGCCGGGAGCAGGTGGCACCCACCGAGGGCTTGGAGAAGGGAGGGGCCTGCAGAATGAGGACCAGTAGCCTAGAAAGACAGTCTTCCCAGAAGAGATGGGCCCAGGCCCTGGAGGTCAACCTGCGGCAGAGCTGCCCCTTGACCCTGGGACCTGGGAACCCTATAGAGAGTGGAGTCCTACGCTCAGGGGCAGGCTCAGCCTGGCCCCAGCCCCGGCCTCTGGTCACTTAGCTATTGCTGCCCAGAAAACCACCACAAACTTTAGCAGCTTAAACAACCAGGTCGGTCGTCTCCCTTCTGGCCACCCCTGGGCCTCTCTTGCAGGCACGTGGGGCTGGCGGTCCGCTGGGGCCGGGCTCGGCTGGGTCAGTGGCGTGTCAACCTCTCTGCCTGTGCGCCATCATCTTTCATGGATGGTGGTCTCAGGGGCCTGGGAAGGTGAAGGTAGAAGCTGCAAGGCTCGTGCGGCCTAGGCTACAGAATGTTCCACCACATTCTAGCAGTGAACGCCAGTCGCCAGGCTGGCCCAGATTTGGGGGGTTTGTGAGGGGGGAGTGGGGTCCACTTCCTGATTGGAGCTGCTACAAAATATCAGGGCCATGCTCCTCGGTGTCCCGGCCTGGCAGCTGCGCAGGTCACCTTTTGCAGATGGCAGCTCTCTGGCGGGTCCCCAGGGCCTCATTAATGCAGTTCTGGTCTGGGTGCCCCACTGAGTAGCTCTGAAGCCAACTCCAAGGGCCACTTTGAAGCCCTAAGAGAATGGGCAGAGGCTGGAGGTGAGTGCAAGGTCAGGGAGGGCAGGGATCTTTCTGGGGCTGAGCAGATGTGCAGGAGGGCAGAGAGGGGACTTGGCTCTGGGCCCGGGGGCTCGGAGCAGCCCCTGTCACGGCTCCTGACACCGATGTTATGACAGCTACAGCTCACGCACTGCTCCTGGGGCCGGCCTGCTGGGCAAGGGCTTGTCCTAGACCAGTAGGTGTTGGGCTCAGCATGAGGGGCCCGTGAGCGGGAGCTAAGGGCTGTGCTTCCTTCTCCGAGGACCGATGACTGCCTAGATAATAATAATAGCGTCAGTGGTCCCAGCGGCAGCTAGCTCCTCGTGAATGCTTTCCGCGTGCCTCACGCCAGGCTCTGGCCTAAGTACTTTACCCGTGTTATTTCATCCTCCAACGTGCCTTTGGGTCAGGACTATAGTGTGATGGTTAAGAGCACAACACCTGGGAGCGGCCTCCTGGGGCTTCGCCTCTTGCTGGCTGTGTGATCTTGGGCAAGTTTCTTAACCTCTCTGTTGCCTTGGTTTCCCCATCTTTTTCACCTGCCAAATCTGGGCGACCTTGGAATGTGAGTGACTATGAACGTGTTAGCCCACGTGCATGAGTGTGTGCACATGTGGGTGTTGTATATAAATGAGTGTGTGCGCATGCATGTGTGCATTGTGTGCACACATGTGTATGCATAGGTGTGTGTGCGTGCATATGTTCCATGCATATGGGGGGTGGGTGCATGCATGTGTATGCATAAGTGTGCGTGCATATGTGTTATGCAGGCAGGGACTGGGTGCACATGTGTGTTCATGGGTAAGTGTGCACTCATGGGTTATTTCCCCCACATATATGCATGAGTGTGCTGGTGTGTGGTATGTGTGTGTACATGTGTGTACACATCTGTGCACCTCTGCATGAATGTGCATGGGTGGGTGTGCACCAGTGTGCATGTATGGACAGGTGTGCGTGTATGGACAGGTGTGCATGTATGGACAGGTGTGCACATGCACACATGCACCCTTCCTCTGTGTGAGCATCTGCGTACATCTCTGGGTGTCCGATTTATTAACGAGGACAATACAAGGAGAGTGTGCCTATTATTTCTGGTGTCCGCATCAGCTCCTGACAGCTTCGTGGAATTGAAATATCTTATTTAATGCGACTAAGAATCATTTTAAATATCAACTGTGACACTCAAGGACTCGAACCACAAAGGGCATTGTGAGTGTCCCCGTGCTGGAGAAGACACCACATTTGTTAGGCAGCTGTTTTCTCCCCTGCCCATCTCGTGTCTCTAAAAATCCAATTACCAGTCCTGGCTCTTCCCCGCATTGTCAGGGTATGCCCTCCACCCCAAGCCCGGCTCTCCATCTCACAACTCGGCAGACTGAGCTGGCGGGTCCTGCAGGTTAAATCAGGACGCTCTGTGGTGGGGCCGGGGACAGAGGCCTGGTGTGTCTTTCTGTCTTCCAGCCACGGCCCAGAGTCTGGCCCCAGAGGCTCTGTCCTAGACCAGCTCACTAGAGAAAGCAAAGCGTCCTTCGTCCAAGAGATTCCTCGCTCCTCCACAGCTGTCAGAAAGCCCGGGAAGCTCTGCGTGCCGTTAGCGAGAGGTTTCCAAGGTGTCTTGTCACACGCACAAAGCCGGAGCAGACTAGCACGCAGACGAGGCTTGGAGGGGCAGCCTCTGAAGGGGACCGTCATTCCCTTACTGTCCCCAGCACCCCTGAGGGGACCGGACAAGACACAGTCTCTACCAGCAGCTAAGGGACTGAGGCACTAGACACCCAAGGGGGCACAGCAGGGCCTTTGTTGGTGGCTGGGGACAGTTAGCGTTCATATCCACAGGGAAGCCAAGGAATTGGCCAAGCAGGGGACCCCCACTCAGGTGGAGGGGTCCTGCCACATCCTCCTTTCCGAACTTCCGCACCTCACCCCAATATTTTCTGCTCCCCGCCAGTGACTCATACACTTTACTCCCTCATGTGACAAGCACTCGTGAGGCACCCGCCACGGGCCAGGCACTGAGCCCAGAGCTCACATCAAAGACGGTCACCGTTGTCCCCATTTTACAGATGGGTAAACCGAGACTCTCCCAGGTCACACACCTAAGGTACAGCAGAAGCGGAAGTCAAGCCTAAATGCCCCCGAATCAGAAGCCCCGGGGTTTTCTTCAACGCCTTGCTCCCTTGTGGGCGCACCAGGGGTGAGCCCTGGGCGTGGCCTCCACCCTCCAGCCCCCACAGGACACCTGGGCAGGTCCCTGCGGGCCCACAGCCACAGGTGGGCTGAGTGTGTCCTGAGGGCCCAGGGGGAGCTCTCCGGGGATCATTCCTGCTGTCTGTCAGTCGTTGGCAGGGATGCTGCAAACCAAGAGGCCCGCCAGCCTGGGAGGCAGAGTTGCGGAGCTGCAATCTGGGTGGACCGAAGTGGGTTTGCCTGGTAGGAAAGGCGGTGAGGAGCGGTTGCTTTAAATAATGTCTACACTCCAGAAATAGGTCTCTCAGGCAGAGAGCACCAGAGACAGCCCAGGGAGAAGGCAGGAGGGGCCCGAGAGGGTGGCGGCTTCCCTCTGCCAGGCCAAGGAGGGCCTGCCATCAGCTACAGGGGAGGGGAGCCCGGGGCGCCCCCCACCCCACCCAGCCAACCGCCCCAGCCCCAGGGGAGGGGCGGCTGCAGCCAGCTGGCCGTGGGGATTCTCTGCAGAAATCTGCTTCTATTTCAGTTTAACATTCACCACCAAGCACTGATATTAGCAAACAAACCCTGACCCGATGAGTCCCTGGTGACTTCTTATAATTAAATTATATGCTCAAAGTGCATTTTTAACTTTCTTTTTAAAAATAAAAGCGATCTATGCATCCGATAGAGAACATTCTGAGGGCATACGAGAGACATAGAATCAAACAGTAAGACATTCCCCACCCCCCATACCTCTTGCAACAGGGAGATCGCATGTTCTGGAAGCTCCATCTGAAAAATGGTATGTACTTGTCAGCTGTCCATCTGATTGTGTGCATGCAAAGATATGTATTTCCATTGAGCCACATGGTATCATGCCCGTCACACTATTCTGTGACTTTTTTTTTCAATCCACAAACTAATCATTTTTATTGGGTCAATTGGCAGGATCCTGAACATTAAGGCTTGGTAGCCAGTTTCAATAAACAACAACTTATCCAGAGTGATGAGAATATACATGGTCCCTCTTCCCCCTAACACTCAGCTGTTAGATTGTTTAGCTTCTAGTTCCTCGTGTTTTTATTTCTAGAAACTTCCCCCTTCTCCAGCTTTTTTCCATGTTTGGTGCATCTTGGAGACCATTGCAGCTCATTCCATACAGGTGTTCCTCGTTCATTCTGTGGCTGCAGCCTCGTGAAACGATCCAGTCGTCCCGTTTTTGACAGTGGTGGGGTTGCTTCCAGCCCTGTTTGCCTGTCTCTGCCATTACAAGCAACACTGCAGTGAACGTCCTTGTATCTATTTTTGGACACATTGGCAAGTATGTCTTTTTAAAAGGCCGGCTCCCAGAAGTGCAACCTCTAGGTCAAAAGTCTTGCCTATTCTTATTTTGACAGGTTTGGCCCCCAAGTCTAGACTAATTTACATTGCCCCTTGCCCATCTGAGGGTATGGCCCCTCTTGCCAACACTGGGTGTGAGCCTACGTGAACCTCTTTGGCAACCTGATATGTCAGCCTGGTTTTGACTGGGCTTTATTTCGTTGTGACAGATGTTGAGCATCTTGGCCATGAGTTTGCTGGCCATTTCTGTCTATTTTCCTCTTGTTGGCGCTTTTAAATGAGAGCTGGTTCCATGTCCAAAGCTAGAGCGCTTTTCTGGCCAATCTCCCCCTCCATCTCCACTCTCGGGGTCACCCCATCGCTTTTGAGACCCAACCTGTTTCCCCAAAGCTGCTTCCCTTCCCAGCAGGAGAGATGGGGCAGAGGCCAGCAAGCACCTGCCGCAGGGGGGAGGAGAACGGGGCGCTTGCCTGAGGGGGCGGGGTGCTCGCTATCTCCCCATCCTCACTGTGCACAGTAATAGAGGGCAGATCAGAGCAGCAGCCTGTGGAAGAGATAAGAGGCGTGGGCAGACGGAAGGTTCTGGATGATGTGGCAGGGCCAGCCGCAGCTCCTGGTGTGCTCACCTGTGAGTCGGGGCTCAGGATGGAAGGCAGGTGGGCCTGCTGAGCTCTGGTGCCCATGTTGAAATGGTTCGCAGCTGGGCTTAGAGTCAGAAAGGCTCTGTGGGCCCCTGGCCCCGCCTCCTATGTCCCACACAACAATGACACATTTCTGACCTTCCATCTCCTCACCTCTAAAATGGGGGTGCTCTTATAATAAAAGTATCCCTTCCATAGGATAGCATGCAGATGGAGTGAAAGGCTCTCAGATGAAGATGGATGACCACTCCCCTGCCCCCCACAAGGAATGTGAAGCTAGTATAATGGGCTTGGCATAAAATTTGTTGAAATAAATGGGTTTTGTGCTGAGATTACGACTTTGTGTGTGTAATCTCAAACGTGCCCCTTATATATAAAATGCTGACCATTCCTATTTATTTTTGTCTCCCTGCCTGGCCCTTTTTAAATATTCTCTCCTTTTTCTTTCCCTTTTTTTTTTTTTTTTAAGTGCTTTGTTGCTTGTTTCTCTGTTTGCTTTTTGGTCGGCTGGCTTTAATGATCTTACTTGGCAAAGTAAGAAGCTGGCAATCCTATGTCAACCCCCACTTGTTTAAGTGTTACTGGTCCATGTCCAACCATCTGGGAATTGCTGTGTGAAAAGCAAATGTATGAAAACTACTTAATATCGCGTCATCGCTGTGAGATGATAATGATGGCGATGATGATGACGGAACCCGTGTCCCAGAATGCTTGGCAACCCCTGGGGGTCAGGTCACTCTGTCCCAGGGCTGGCATGCCCTAGAGACAGACGGCCACGACCTTGCCCACCGTGTCAGCTGGGCAAACCCAGCACGCCCGGGGGCCCGGCAGGTGCCCTCAGCACAAAGCTTGATGCACTGAGGTCTGTGCTGGGCTGCTCACTCCCCAGGGATGGGAAAAGGGGCTCCAAAGGGGGGGCCAGGGGAACTAGCCCCTCCATTCCCACCCATCCATGTCTCCCGCCGAAAGTTCGTCTCCCAGACCCAGCCTGGCCTCCTCCCTGCCACTGGGCCAGGCGAGCTCAGCTCATCCTCACTGTGTAGCTGCATTTCCTCAGGTTCGTGCCTCCGGGCCCCGGGGCCCCCACGTCCAGAAAGCCAACCCGTCCAGCTCAGCGAGCTCTGCCTTTTCCCCCCACAAAGCTGCCCGCAACTACAAGGACGGGACGATGCAGAGCATTTTGGGGGAGCCGGTACATTTCCCAGCCTCTGTCACCTCCATCCATTTCGGTCACTACCTCAGCACAGTCCTGGGCCTGGACCACATAAAACGCCCCCACCTTTCTCAGTCCTGTGAGTCACAGGCAGGGGAGGACAGCAGCCTCCGACAGACCCAGCAGGGTCCTGGGAGGCCTGGTCACAGCCAGGGTCAAGGACTCAGCACTGCCGTCCTTGGGAAAGTGCAGGCGACTCCCTGGGCACCATAGCAGAAGCCTCTGTGCTTTGGGAGGGACCCTCCTGTGGAGGAAAACCTTTCTGTGACCCCACCACGTGGCCAGAAAGTCACGAGCCCCCGGTGCTTGTCATTCCAGAAGAGGGTGGCATGGCGACCTCTGCCCTCTGACCCCAGTCTGACCTTTGTTTGCTCACTGGCTGTGTCGTCTGCCCCCAGGTACATGATCACCAGCCTGGACCGCACCCACGCCGGCTTCTACCGCTGCATCGTGCGCAACCGGATGGGCGCTCTGCTGCAGCGGCAAACCGAGGTCCAAGTGGCCTGTGAGTACCGGGGTGACCGGGGGCGGCCGAGCAGAGGGGGTCCAGTGCAGGAGAGGGTCTGCAGGGTCCTTACCCGCCGGCCACGCCCCTGCTCTGCTCACGGGGTGCTCATCGTGGCCCTTCCTGCTTATTTGGGCTGCTGCCTCCCTTCCACAGCGGATGGAACCAGGACCCGGAGGGAGAGGCGGCATAAGTGCTCAGGGCCACATGGCTGATACGTGACACACACACATCCGCTGGCTCTGAGTTCCACACTCTTCAGATGGGGCCAGCTGCTTGCATTTTTCAAAGGAGGCCCCTTCCCCAGCTTCGCGGGCTTCCTCTGGGGTTGGCCTCACACTTGGGGGCGGGGAGAGGGTGGGAGGGTTGGGGTCTTCCTAATGGCCAACCTGAAACTCTCTAGTGAGGACACTCTTCTTGGCCAACTTCCCCCACGACCTTTCCCTTTCCATCTTCCAACTCACTCGGCCGTGGAGCAAGAACAGTGTGGGGGTCCCCATGATCTTCAGGGGGCGTTGGGGGATGGGTGCCATAGCTCTAAAAGGGAGAGCGGAGATGACAAGCTGGGGTTCCTAGGAGGGCCAGATGGGCAGGAGGTAAAGTGGGAGGCCTTCCCTGAGCCTTTGGGGGTAACAGCTTTCTCCCCAATGCCACCAATCCCTGCAAGGGCTGCCTCAGGCCTAAGAGCAGTGGCAGCTTCGGAAGAGCCCAAGGGCACCTGAGGCCCCAAAGACCCAGTCATCACCTTCTCCTGTGACTCAGTTTCCCCTTCCCTGTCCCACCCGTCCCCTGTGCTAAGTAGCTTCTCGGTGCTAGAATGAGCCTCCTATGGGCTGTTTCCTGCTGGGGGTTTCAGGGAGGGAGGTCTAAGGTTACACCGTGGGACACAAGCGTGTGGAAAGCCTTAGTGAGCCCTGAATTTGGTTTTTTTTTTAAAAAGGACACCTACTCGTCCTGAGCCCACGGGGGGCCCACCTCTGCTTAGTGCGGACAGCGCTTCCTGCTCGGAGAGAAGCAGAAAGAGAAATCTAATAGGAAACCTCGAGTGAGGCAAAGAGTGTCTATAATAATCACGGAAAACCACCGTAATCAGCAGCGGAGGACGGAGTGTCCCCGTAAATCAGCACGCAAGGCAGCTCGGCTTCCTCTGAGGAGTGGAGAAGCCGGGATTCAAATGACAGATCGGGGCAGCTGTCAGGGGCTGGAGTAGCTGCGTCTAGCCGGCGCCCACAGTCCAGCAGGGCCCGGGCGCCGTGGGGAAGCCGTGGGGCGGCCTCCAGGGAGACCGCGTGCGTGTGTGTGCGTGTGTCTCTACCACCTCTCACGGGGGGATTCCGATCTGCTCAGAGCCACACGTCCCCCTGGGCTCCGGGCACATACTGGGCACCATTGTAATCCCAGCTGTCACTAGGCGGCCACCAGGCTACACGGTGCTGCTGCTAGTATGCACAGGGGGTTCGAGGAGCTGAAGGGGGGGAGAAGGGGGGGCCCTGGTCCGCGTCTTCCTACCGCCAGCGCCCAGGCACTGAGAACTCACCACTCATGCCCAACTGCCCGCCTGGGAGACTCCGGCTCCTTTGCTCCACAATCGCACAAAGCGAAGCCACGGCGTGTAGCCCTTCGGGGCCTAAGACCAGAGAGGTGGGGGGACCCAGAGCCCCTGCCTGGCCGTTGAGGGAACGGCTCCTCAGAAGTTAATGAAGCTTCCCCCCCGCAGTGGGACCTCTCTGGTCCCCTCCCTTGCTCGACACCATTGTCTCATCCCAGGGGACTCTCCCTAGTTACGGAAGTTGAACAATCCTTCCCCCTGCAACACACCTTCCAGGGGTGTTTGAGATGGGGAAACTGAGGCTCAGAAAGGTCAGAGGACAATCCCAGGTCTCATAGCCAGGATTTCTCTTCCATGGTCTCCTGCCTCAATACCATCAGCTGGAGGGAGTAGCCATAGATAGACTCAGCCGGGAACCCCAGGTTCAGATCCCGGCTCACCTCTCCCTAGCTGGGTGACCGTGGGCAAGTTACTTAACTTCTCTGTGCCTTCACTTTCTAAAAAGAATGCGAGGATTAGTGCCTACCTGGCGGGGCTCTCAGTGTGGGTGCCTCCTTAAGTCTTTCCCTCACTCACCCTATCCCAGTCTTGGGGTGCCCTGCAGACCCCCTGCATCTGTCTGTCTGTCTCCCTTACACACTCACACAGAGACACACAATTCTGAGGATGGGTGGGGTATGGCTGCTTCTCCAAATCCCTGGGTCTCTCCTGGGAAGTTTCTGTCTCCTGGGGGAGGGGTATCAGGGGGAGGGGTATCAGGGCGGGGGATGGGGGGTGATGTGGTCCTGGGATGTCAAGTAGCCAGTGCCCACGACTGCTGTCCTTGGGTGTCTTTCCAGGGATCAGACCACACAGTCCCCCCCGACCCCTGGTTCGCACCCCGTCCCCAAAGAGGGACTGTGAATTGGGTTCTAATGAGAAATTAATAAGGCAGCTGTGCTAACAACTAATGATAATGGCAAAGTCATTACAAAAAGATTCTGTACATGTTTTTAATTACAGCAATTAAGAGGAAGTCAATAAAACATCAACTTCCTCCCCTGCTCCCTGCCTGGTCCCATTCGGGGTCGCTTCTCTGTGTTTTTTCAAAAGTCCCCAGACATTTCTGGCCTGGGACAGAGGTCTGGATGGCTGAGAGGGTTGGGAGAGGCTTCCGGAGTCCACAGCTTCCCTCCGGCTGTTCACACCCGGGTCCTGTGGGCAGCTCTGTGTTCCCTCCCCTGGGCGACATCCCAACCCCTCCCCCAGCCCTCACCTGGTGAGTGGCTCAGACATGGAGCCTCAGCCCCAGAACCAAGCCCACCCTGCCCCCTGGGCACCTGGCCTGCTTCCCATTCTGTAGCATCAAGCTCATTGTCCCTGGGGCTGGAGTTGGTGCCCACAAGGCCTCCAATGGGCTCGGGTTTCTTAAATCTTAACCTGAGTGTGAGTAGCATTCAGTGTAGACTATTAAGGGGCCCGGGCAATGATTCAGGATAACATTGTTGTGTCTTCCTAAAGCTCCCATGTTACCTGGATGTTAAACTTACTTGTGAAACGACTATGGCTTTGCGCCCACTGTGTGCGCCCACTGTGTGCAGAGCTCTCTTCCGGGCCCTGAGGACACAGGGGACAAAAACCAAGACATGTCCCTGGCCTCAAGCAAAGTAGTGAGGGCAACAAGAGTGAAAAGGAGGATATGTAATAGAATATAGACTACAGAAGGCCCATGAGGAAAAGCAAAGGGCTATAAGGAAAAATGGAGCCGGTGAGAGGGACAGAGCATGGGGCAGGGGACCTGTTTGAAGTGGTAGCTGAGGGAAGCTGTCTGAGGAGGTGACATCGAGCAGAGTCTAAAAAGGGGTCGGGGGGTGAACCACACAGACAGAGGGAGAGCGGTGATCTTTTCAGGACAGGGCAGAGCAAGTGCAAAGGCCCTGGGTGGATTGGGGTGTCTGAGGCCAGGGTGGCTGGAGCAGACTGAAGGAAATGGGGTGTGGAAGGAGGTGTGGCTGAGGAGGTGGGGAGTTGGGGACCCTCGTGACCTTGTAGGGTGTGGTCGGCACTTTGGGTGGGATTCAGAATGCAGCGGTAGCCCTGCGCGCCATCTGAATGGAGACAGAAGCATTGTTTTCACCATAAACAAACAAAACCACCGCAAAATGCCGTCCAGGCCCACCAAACTGGCACAACCCAACCAGTCTAGCAAAACCGAGCACTGGCAGGAACTCCCGTCCCCCTGTGCTGGTGGGAGTGCAAATGGGTAAACTGGTGCAGAGTGGCAAAACCGTTTGACATCATCTCGTGAAATTACCCTGCGACCCAGCAACTCCACCGTTAGGCCCCTGCTTGGAGATTCTCTTAGCCAAGTGTGCTGGAGGGTCCACGCAAGAGGGTTCTCAGCAGGACAGTAAAACTCCGAACAGCCACCCGGCCCGCAGCGGTGCTGTGCTGTTAGGAGTTAAGGCAGCTGTGAAAATGACTGAACTGAGAGCCAGGGCATAGAGGAAGCTCAAAAGAAATTGTGCACAAAAAATAAGCAAGTCACAGTAGACACCTTACAAGATAACCCCACTATTGCGGCGCGTGCACGGCTGCGCCTTGCCCCGTGAAGTTTGTGCACGGCTGCGCCTCGTCCTGTGCGGCGCGTGCACGGCTGCGCCTCGCCCCGTGCGGCGTGTGCATGGCTGCACCTTGTCCCGTGAAGTTTGTGCACGGCTGCGCCTCGTCCTGTGCGGCGTGTGCATGGCTGCGCCTCACCCCGTGCAGCGCGTGCACGGCTGCTCTTTGTCCCGTGCGGCGCGTGCACAGCTGCACCTTGTCCCATGCGGCGCGTGCACGGCTGCGCCTTGCCCCGTGCGGCGCATGCACAGCTGCACAAAGGCAGGGCCCAGGTCTTTCTACAGAACCACTGCAGAGCCTGCCTGGCCCACGGTAGGGGCTCGATAAAGAGCCGTTGCATGATTGGCCTCGGGTGAGTTTACAGAGAACCTACTGTGTGCAAAGCGTGGGACCCAGCGTGTGTAGGGATTTGCTCAGGAGTCCAACTGGATGTCACTGCCTCTTGACGCTTACAGTGTCGTAGAAGGAGAGAGAGAATGTGCACGAAGCATTTTCGTGCAGGGTGTGACTCGTGAGCAAAGCAGAGAGGAAATGCAAGGAGGGGGCAGGTTTGAACGCGAGCCCTGCCCGGCCCGAGCTGCTTAACACCGATCAGGCCCTCTGTCTCCATGAGCTTTAATTTCCTCCCTGACAAAATGGAGCCAATAAAACTAGAGAGAGGAGCAAGAAACACGGTTACCATGAAATTGCTTTAAATCATTCAAACCTATCTTTCGAGTTCTACGAAAAGTTTCTTAAATAGATCAAATGATTGTCAGGCCTGGAATCGATGTGATTTATTGATGCAATTTTTTTTTTATAGGCAGAGCCATGTAATAACAATTAATAAGCAACTAAAAAAAAAATGTAGGGAAAGCCAGGATGGCTCAGTGAGTTAAGCGCTCACTTTGCAGCTCCGGGGACAGAGGATCGAATCCCGGCCCAGCCTGTGCGGACCCATGTGCTGAACTGGGGAGTTCCCCTCGTTCAGTTCTCTCTCTGTCTCTCTCTGTCTCTCTCTCTGTCAAAAACAATAAAAAAAAACAAACAACCAAAAACATAAAAAAAAAACCTTTCTTTAAAAGAAAAATGTAATGATTAAAGTGGAGTCTCTCATTAGGATTAAATGGGGCAAATGCATGTGAACTTCCCCTAGAATGAAACCTGACCCAGGCTCAGTCAGCGCTCAACACATTTTTGTTCTTGCATTGTATTGGGTGGCGTGGGCGAATCTTTGTTGAAGAGACTGATATGTAAACTAAGCTCATGAAAAACAAAGAGGATTCCAATATTGTAATACTACAAATATTATTTTTTTAAGATTTATTTTATTGTTAGAGAGAAGGAGAGAGAGAGAGAGAAGGGGGAGGGCCCAGAGCAGTCTCCATAGTTGCACATCATTAGTTGCGACAGTTTCATTCCACACAGGTGGATGTGGGGCCACTCAGGGTGGGAACTGAACTGGGGGGCCTCCCACATGGGAGACAAGAACCTTCGCCGCTGAGCCATCCTGGCGGTTACCAGTTGCGCTGCAGTTCAGCATGTGGGTTACACAGGCCAGGGCTCAGATTCGATCCCTGGACTCATGACTGCCAGGCAAGCACTCAACTCACTGAGCTACCCCGGCATCCCCTACACATGTTAGATATAACTTTTAGCACTTTAGTGTACTCTTCCAGTGTCTGTGGTAACAACGCGCCCCAAGACGTACTGGTGTATCGCCGTTGGGTATTATGCCCACCGATTCCGTGGGTCTTGAAGCTGAAGAGCACAGGAGGGCTGGCTCTGTGGTGTCTGAGATCTCTGCTGGGAGACTCAGAAGCCGGGCGCTAAAGCTGAGGGTTCGATGGTTCATCTGCCTGTCCACTGTTGATGCTGGGTGTCCCCTGGGCACCTCAGTCCCTGCCCACGTGGGCCATTCCTGGGTCCCTGTGGGCTGGATTGGGCTTTCTTACAGCATGGCGCCTGGATTCCCTAGCAGCGTCTGGAGAGAGAGGCCCAGGTACCCCCGCCCCACGGTCACTGTGTCTGCACTGTCCCTCTGATGTCACCCCCGGAGCCAGGCAGTCTCGGCCCCTGACCGACTCCTGCCTGTGCTCTTCCCCCCGCAGACATGGGCAGCTTTGAGGAGGGCGAGAAGCGCCAGAGCGTGTCCCACGGAGAGGCGGCCGTCGTCCGCGCCCCGCGCATCGCCAGCTTCCCCCGGCCGCAGGTGACCTGGTTCCGGGACGGACGCAAGATCCCGCCCAGCAGCCGCATGTGAGCACCCCGCTCTGGTGGAAACGGGGAGACGGGGGCTTGCCCTGGGACAGGAGGCTGGGGGGCCAGAAAGAGCCCCCAGAATGCAAAGACTTGGAGCCAGGACAGCTCTGTCGCCTTCCCGAGGAACCTCAGGGCCTTGGCTCCCTTCTCAGCTGGAGAATAGTTCTGCCTCCCAGAGCACATAAGAAACCCAGACGGGCCCAGACAGAGGTACCGTCACTGGGGTTACAGGCCCAGGGCTCAGGCCAGCGAGGCCAGGGGCGGGGCGGGGGGGCATCTCCCGGGCAGGGTGGGTGGCCCCTGGGTGTTTCCAGTGTGTGGGTGTGGCTGAGTGTCCAGGGTGTGCCTGGGCCGTGTGTATTTTGGCTGTGGGGAGTAGGTGAGGCCAGAGGGGGCCCCCCTGGCAGGGAGAGAACACACGGCCCTTTCAGCCAGAACAAAACCCCTCTGTGTGGCATCGGTTGCGGCAGCCTGGCTTGTGGGCGGGAGCGATGGGATCAGCACCTCTCAGAGGGCTGGGGGCGAAGCATTTCCTCCTGGGACACGCCTGGCCCTCTGGATCCTCCCTCCGGGTCTGGAGCCCGTCCAGACTTGCCCTTTCAGACTCCAGCCCTCCCCGACGCCCAGAAAGGAAGAAAGACCACCCTATACTGCTCTGGGCCGCAGGTCGGCTGTGGGTGTGGCCTGTCCCCGGCATCTGTAGGAAGCTGGAGCCAAGAGAGACCGTTCTCACCTTTGGGGACCCTGACGTCTAGTGAGGGATGCATGGTGATATAACAGTGGCTGTCGTTTATGGGGTGTCTGCTGTACTTCCAGGCCTGGACAAAGCGTACCCCACACATCACCCTCTCCTCCAAGGAGAAGTGCCAGTTCTCGGGCCCGTCTCCATCCTCGGAGTGCATGCTCCAAAAGTCCCCAGTGCCTGAGCCTCCTACCGTCCCCATGAGGTGGCTGCTCTGATGCCCACCTCCCAGACGGTAAAGCGAGGCCCCCAGAGTCTAGTTGCACTTCCAGCTCTCACACAGCTGGTTCCAGGCGTGCCGACTCCAGACTCAGGGTCCTTCATTCTGTCTTACTCGTATGTGGAAATGGTGAGACTAGGTACAAAGACGTGGGCTGTGTGTGTAGCGGGTGCGGGGCGGGGGATAAAGTGATTGCACTTGGAGAGAAGGGGTCCTGGTAGCGTGATTCTCAGCCTGATGACCTGTTGAAATCTTTGGGGATCATTTAAAATGTACTGATCTCTAGCTCCTACTCCCTCCCCCATTCTGACTGCATTCAATGGGACGTACATTCCCTGGCATCAGGATTTGTCAGAGGATTGGCTGTGATGGAGGAAACCCTGCGTCCCTTCTCTACTGCCTTCCCGCCTCCTCCCCTCACGCCTGGCTTCCGCCCTCACCCCCTTTCCGTTCCCCGCAGTCTTAGGGGGCACACACGTGGTCACCACCTTCCCACCCCCTGCCGCATGCCCACCAAACACACGCTAGCACATGGTGGTGATTACATCTCAGCAGTTACAGTGGATTAGTATTCACAACCGAGAGGAAGGGTCCCCGGTAGCAAAGTCCCTGGTATCCATTTGCCAAGGGCCCGCGGACGGACAGAGGGCTGCTCTCACTGCCGGGCGGGCGGGCCCCGCACGAAGGGTGATTAGCAACATCGCCTCCACCCCCTGACGCTCACGAATAAAAAGGAGACCGGATTCCCTACCTGCTGGGGGGCTTCCGGCAGGTTCTAGGATGATTTATTTTCTTCTTAATTAAATGATCCATTGGGCCCCCATGGAGCAGAGGGGGAAAAAAGCAATAGCGGGCGGAAGGTGGAGAGGGAAAGACCCAGTAAATTGAAGCCAGAGGCAGATGGCTGGAAATAGAACCCAGTCCCGGCTGGAGAGCCCAGCCCTGCCTCCCGGCCCCCACAGGAATTCCAGAAGCTTCTTTTAGTGCAGGTTCCTCTGCATACAGCAGCCAAAGGCCCTCCCGAGTGCCCCAAAGAGCTTCGTGCATTTCAGAAGTGAGGTCCGGGGGTCATTCGAGAACCCTCCATGAAGGGGCTGGTCATCGGCAGAGAGCTGTACACCAGGGTCCTTAGCCACCTGCTGAGGGCAGAGGACAGACAGTCCCAAGGCCACGAGCACCCGCCTTAGACCCTCTGCCTCCTGTCCCACGCCACACTCGGGACTCGAACCCAGGGCTTGTGGGTCCTGGTCCAGAGCGCTTCCGTCTGGTGCAAGCCACAGTGACAGGCAGGTCCCCACACACAGGCAGTCGGCATCCTCGGCGTGGATTTCTTGCTCATTGAAAAGTCCCATCGGGGTGTCCTCCTCCACCGTCATGGGGGGCCCGGGGGTGGACCCCAGCGGGTGGGCTACATTCAAGGTGTCAGTAGGCTGACCAGAAGCAGCGACGGGAGTCAGAGCCGAACCCTCACATGTGCACCCACCCATTGCACAGACCAGACTGAGGCCCAGCGGGGAGGAGGCTGCAGGTAGGGGCTGGGGGCGGAGCTCGGTTCAGTTCCAGGGCCAGAGCCCCGCCTCCTGTCCCCCAACCCTCGCTCACCCCAAAGCTACACGAAAGGACAAGAGCCCCTACAGGGGACTCCCAGGGTCACCATCCCTGACCCTTTTTATTGCTGCTGGAATATTTTAGCCTTGCTCTGTCCCACTTACCTGTCACCTCATGAGCTGAAGGTTACAAAAGCTCTCCAGAAAAAAAGAAATGGGCATCGGGAGGGTTCCCGGGAATGGGGGGCAGGAGGGCTTTGCCTGCCTACCCCCCCAGCACTCTGCCAAGAACTCCCCCAAATGGCCGATAATCCCCCAAAACCAGGAAAGGGAGGGAGGATGCCGGCCTAGCCCAGCCAGGCGAGGGAGGCATTAGCAGGGCCGTTTATTTGAGAGCCTGTTTAAAGCTCTGTAACATTCACCTAATGGGAAAATTTGAAAAGAATTCAACTGGATTTGTCCTTGTTAAACTAACATTAAGGATATTTAACAGCTGTCTCGGGCACATCCCATTAAAATCCCGAGATCGACGCGACAAGCTAACGGCTTTGTTTGTCATCAGGAGAATGGGTGAGAGGAGGCGACAGGCAGAGCATCGCAGACATGCTCCTGCACCATGATACCCACGCCAATGGTGTCCCCGGGTTCTCGCCTGGATGCCCCCCTTTTTTCCTGCCTGCAGACCTGGGGGCTGAGGGGCTGCGTGCTGGGACCCCAGCAGAGGGAACCTGATGGGGAGCAGATGGCCCGTGTCTGCACCCCTGTGTCCTGCCTCTCATCCAGCCCTTCCCATCCCCTCTGGTCTGTTGACCAGTTTCCAGGTGGGGCTGGGGGTAGAGGTGACCCCCCAAAAGTCTATGTCACTGGCGACCTATGGATCAACCTCAACGAAGTTAGAGTGGATGAAGGCACTGGTCCTAGAACGGTCCTGCTGATTTCTAAATTCATTGTCACTGCTCATCATGCACTCATTCATTCACTCATTCATTCATTCTGAGCCATCCCTTCAAGTGTCCGGACTCGTGCGTCCACGCAGCTAAGTGCACACCGTCATCCAGGCTGCGACAGGCCAGAGGGCAGAAGTGCCCGGGACCCTGTGGGCCAGGCCGGTCGCCCGGGCATGCGCCGGGGGCCATGAGCCACCACTCGGACGCGGCCAGGGGCTCCCTGGTCTCGCGCTGTGTCAGGGTCCGGTCCTCAGCTCTGGCAGCGTGTTCTCCACGTGCCCACGGGGCTGCGGTTCAGGCCATGAGCGCTTCTGAGAGGCGGTCCGAAAGAGGCCACCAGCTTCATGTGCCCTTCCCAGATTCTGGGAGCCCCCGGGGGACGCTGTCACACTTGTCCTGTCCCTCTTCCTTCCCAGAGCCATCACCCTGGAGAACACCCTGGTCATCTTAGCCACGGTGGCTCCGGACGCGGGCCGGTACTACGTGCAGGCTGTGAACGATAAGAACGGGGACAACAAGACCAGCCAGCCCATCACTCTCGCCGTGGAGAGTAAGTGCGCGTCCGGGGCCTGGGACCGATGGAGGAGCCTGTCGGTAAATCTCGGGAACGGGGCCCCAGGGGATCACGGGGAAGATGGAACGGGGGCGCCGGCAGGCTGGATGGAGGGCCGGGAAGAGTCCTCCAGCAGAGGAGACCCAGCTGGGAGGAGGTGTCAGCCCCGGGCCTGCGTCCTGGACCCCGTTCCCCTGATGAGTCTGAACGCTGGCATCAGGACAGGGGCCACCTAGCGGCAGGGGCGAGTGTGCATGGGTGGCCTACAGCCACCCCCGGGCTCAGGTGGGGCCCGGGGTAGCATCACCAGGAGCCAAGAGCTCGTTTTTTTTAAACAAACACACAAAGTAGCATAAAAAATGTGCCATTTCCGCTCAGAGCCCTGCTCACTGCTGGGGACATGGGCTGTCGGCCACCCACCAGAGAGGCCAGCCCTCCCCGGGGGCAGAGCAGAGGGAAGTGCATTCAGGTTCCTTTTGCAACGGGGCGTTTTTGTCGGGCTGACCCCGAGCCGGGTGGGAAGGCCAGGCACATCCTTCCTCCCCGCCCGGCCTCAGTCTCCTCTGCCAGGCTGGCCTCCTCCCTCCTTGCCCGTCCCTGCAGCTGAGCAGACCGTGCAGGCTGGGGGAGCCAGATGCTAACGTCTGTCACATCTGTGTCGCCCCTGCTCCCCAAACCCGGCCTCATTTATCATCCACCGCCGCTCTGGGACGCGCCTGCCTGCCGCCAGCTGGGGGTGCCAGCCGGCACGGGGGCCTTCCGTGTCCTTCCTCGGGCCCCAGCCTCTGTCTGCCTGTGCCCGGGAAGCCCAGAACCTTCCTCAACTCCTCGCAGCCTGTCCTGGGCCTTCTGAGAGCCAGCCAGCAGGACCGCTTTGCATTCCTGCAGTGACTAATCGCTCCTCCCTGCACCCCCGGTTCCAGCCTAGAAAGAGACCGGGACACAGGCAGCAGCCGTCCGTTCTGGGCTCTGACCTATCAGGGTGACCGGCGTGACCTTTGACATTGACCCGTGCTGGGGTCGCAGCCAGCCCCTGACCTGGGGCTGTTTCTATGGGAAAAGGAACTTAAATCACCAGAGAGATTCATCACCCCCTGCCCCCTGCCCCACCCCGTGGGCGAGGCCAATGTGACCCCGGGGTTACCCTGGTGACCTCACACAAACTGTCACAACTCTTGAAAAGTGGCCACTCTACTCACTGCCCCGTAGAAACATAACGTGAGCCACACCTGTCATTTAAAATTCATCCGTGGCCAAGCTTTTTTTTTTTTTAAGGGATAAGAAATAGGTGAAATCAATTTTATTAACATTTACTTAACCCGTCTGATGTAACATGGTAACATACAAGCAATACAGGAAAATATTCACAAGATAGTTCTCCACAGCTCTTTTTTTTTCATACGAGGTCTTCAAAATCTGAGCGCGTTTTGCGCTTAGAACGCATAGCAATTTGGATTCCACGTGTCCATCCGGAGTCCGTGGTCTGTGTTTAGATGTCGGAAAATTTCCTTCGGGGGGAGGTGGAACCATGTGCTGGGTCATTCCTTGCAGACTTAAAAGCATTCTAATAACTAATTCAGGGACCTTTTTAAAACCAGTGCAAGTTATTTAAAAATTAAATCCCAGGGAAAGCCGGGACGGCTCAGCCGGTTAAGCGCTCGCTTTGAAGCCCCGAGGACCAAGGATTGAATCCCGGCTCCGGCCCAGGCAGACCCACATGCTGAACTGGGGTGTGCTTCCCGAATGCAGTGAGGCCCCCAGTTCAGTTCAAAAAATTTAAAGAATAAAATAAAATTAATTAATTAATTAATTAATTAAATCCCATTTAATCAAAGGGGCGCGGGTCACATTTTAAGAGTTCCCGGCCACCTGTGTGGTTGTGGCCCTGTGCTGGGGGTGGACCAGGGGTTCGTCCCTGGCTGGCTCCTGCCTTCCCCTCCACCACTCAGGTGACCTGTGGCCCAGGTGAGTCACAACGTGGTCCCTGAGCCTCAGTCTCCTGGTCTGTAGTGCGATGCCTAGTGCAGGTGGGAGGATTAAGGGGGGTGACCGTGGGACAGTGGGTCACAGAGGGTGTCCTAGGCACCTGTGGCCAAATGGCCCTGGGACAGCAGAACCAGTCTCCTCCTCCTTGCTCTGGTTTGCCCCAGAGGTCCCCGAGCACAGGCAGGCAAATCCCCAGGAGAAAGGACTGTCGTTTATTGAGCACTTACTATGTGCCAGGTATTCTGCCCTCAGCCCAGACCAGCTTAAGTCGGGTTACCTGGAGCAGACCAAGGCTTTGAAGCGGGTCTTCCTGACCCCCCAGGTTCTCCTTTGCTGGGTCTAGGGGCCCCAGCCACCGCCAGCCCCTCCCCTCGAGCCCCCCAGGCTGCTGCCATGAGCCTGGGCATGAGCGTTAGGGTCCCTGGGGATGCTGGTGTCCCCACTACCCTCCTAAAGCCAACAAGCCAGCCAGAGGCCCTGGGGCAGCCTCAGATGTTTAAGCTCCGAGGGCTCGGCTTCTCTGGCTAGGCCGGGGGGCGCCGCGGGGGCCCCTGTCTCCTCCGCCTTGCGCCTCATTAATCTGGGCCGTGGTACCTGTGGCCCCAGCATGCGATAAACAACGTAGAGCTCACTTTTATGGGTTCAGCTATATCAGCAGCTTTCAATCGACAGCTCTTTTTGGCACCTACACGAGGCTTTTATATTGTTGCAATTATTTTGTTTTATATGCTTCCTTTCCGTGCCCCTCCCCCCGGCCCCCGCCCTTCATTTTACTTTATTTTTTGACATTTGATTCCCATTCAACCTAGGCCTTCCCCAGCCAGGCTGACCAGGATGGGGGGGGGAGGGGGCGGGCAGGGCCCTCAGGACCCTCCTTGTAAAGATGACCCATCGCTGTTGCCCCAGGGCTGTGCATGTCATTATAGCCTGCCACCTCCCGACATCCTAGGAAAGGGCCAACTAGATGGATTTTTCATGAGAGGAAAGGTCCTTGGCTGTATTTTCAGGATCCATAAGCAGGTATACAGAGACTGTGAGACTACCTACAGATATTGGGCACTACTGACCCCCAAAGATGAGAGCCCAGCCGCTTCTTAAAGGAAATGCTCCTGCCTGTCTTAGAAGGCTGCGGGGTGCTGTTTTGTTTTGTTTTAATAACTCGTGATAAGTTCTTTCATTTTCACCACTGGCCCTGGGGCTTGTACAATGATCGTCCCATGCACTTGCTCACCTAACAAATGTATTTGAGCAGCTACTCTGTGCCAAACATTGTTTGTGCCAAAGAAGTGGGGGTGGGTGAGACCATATGAGTCAGCTCGGGCTGCCGTTTCAGAAAACCGCCACCTGGGGGCTTCAACACAGGCATTTATTTCTTCCAGTTCTGGAAGGCCAAGGTCAGGGGCCAGCATCACCAGGTTCTGGTGAGGGCTCTCTTCTTGTTTGGGGGCAGCCGCCTTCTCACTGTGTCCTCACGTGGTGGAGGGAGAAAGAGAGACCCCCTCTCTACCTCTTATGGTGCCACCCTTATGACCTCATTTAACCCAGTTACTTCCTCAAGACCCCATCTCCAAATGCAGTCTCATGGTGGGTCAGGGCTTCACATACAAATTTAAGGGAAGCCACGGTTCAGCCCAAAGCAAAGATCCATGAGATTCCTGCCCCACGGAATGTATGAGTTTCCTGGGGCCACTGTAACAAAGTCTCCCAACCTGTAACAAAGCATCCTAACCTGCAACAAAGCATCCTAACCTGCAACAAAGCATCTCAACCTGTTACAAAGCATCCTAACCTGTAACAAAGCATCTCAACCTGTAACAAAGCATCCTAACCTGCAACAAAGCATCCTAACCTGTAACAAAGCATCCTAACCTGCAACAAAGCATCCTAACCTGCAACAAAGCATCCCAACCTGTTACAAAGCATCCTAACCTGCAACAAAGCATCCCAACCTGTTACAAAGCATCCTAACCTGCAACAAAGCATCCCAACCTGTTACAAAGCATCCTAACCTGCAACAAAGCATCTCAACCTGTTACAAAGCATCCTAACCTGCAACAAAGCATCTCAACCTGTTGAACAAAGAATCCTAACCTGTAATAAGGTACCCCAACCTGTAACAATGTATCCTAACCTGTAACAAAGCATCCCAACCTGCAACAAGTTATCCTGACCTGTAGCAAAGTCTCCCGACCTGAGTGGCTGGTAACAATAGAATTTTATGGCCTCCAGTTCTGGAAGCCAGAAGTCTGAAATCAAGGTGTCAGCAGGCCCACGTTCTCTCTGAAGGCTCTTGGAGACGATTCTGTCTCGCCTGCCCCAGTTTCTGATGCCCCTGCCAATATTTGACGGTCCTCGGCTTATAGATTCATTGCTCTATTCTCCGTGCCTGTGTTCACCTGGCCTGCCTTCTCTCCCTTGTGTGTCTGTGTCTAAATGTCCCTCTTCTGGTGAGGATACATCATGTTGGACACAGCGTCCACCCTGATGCAGTAGGACCTCATCTTAACTTGCTGACATCTGCAAAGACCCTGTTTCCATTTATAGATGCCAAGGACATGAATTTGGGTGGGGGTAGGGTAGGAGGACACCATTCAATCCAGTTTAGGGAGTTTGCATTCTGGTGGGAGAGGTGGAAAATGAAGAAGCAAGGCCAGAAGATAAATGCAGGTAGAGGGAAGGACTTTGAAGGCAAAAGGCAGGATGGAGGGATGAGGGAGGGTGTTGTCACTTTACAGGAGGAGTGGGGCAGGCCTTGGGGGTCTCCAGTGGGACCTTCATGGATAGGGTTTTGTCAGCTGAGAGGAGGAGAGGCATCTGGGATCAACGTCTGGCCCTGAGGCTGTTTGGGCAGCTGCCCCATGGCCACCTGCTTCACTCCATAAGACAAAGTTCTCCCATGGCACCAGCCTCTGGTGGGGGCTGGGCAGAGATGGGATTCCCGAGCTCTGTCCCCAGCTAACACCTGACCTCTCCCCAGATGTCGGGGGGCCTGCAGACCCCATTGCTCCAACCATCATCATTCCTCCCAAGAACACCAGCGTGGTGGTGGGGACGTCAGAGGTGACCATGGAATGCGTGGCCAACGCCAGGTGAGTGGTGCCTGCCCCTGGCCCGCTTCACTCTTAACTTCAGTGGCTGCTCCTGACACGTGGGCCCCAAGGAGACCAGTCAGGATTCCTATGAGGACCCAGGAACGGACAAGGGGTATTTAGCCTGGGGGGGGGCGACAGGTGAACACACCAGCTACAGTCAGGGGCTTGGCAGATACAAGCCGGGCCAGCTTGTTTTCTGTGGCCTGAAACGAGAGACCAGGCCCCAAGGGGAAGTGACAAGATAGCAGCTCTCAGGTGAGGATATTGGGGGCCTGTGGGGTGTTGGGGTGGCATCCATTCTCTTCCAACCCTCAGAGCGGCCTGGAAGGGGGCAGGTACCCCAGCCAGCAGTGCCCATGTGCAGGAGGGCAGCTGCACCGGGAGGCAGCTCGTGTGGAGTGGCAATAACACAGGTCACCCCCAGGTCCATGCGCACTGCCCTGCTCTGGGCCTCAGTCTCCCTGGCTGCGAAATGGGAATGATTGGAGTGCCTGCCTCGCCGGTAAGGCATGAAGGGTGGAACGCAGAACCCAGCCTGACCTGACCCCTCAGAAGTGCTCTGGGGAGAGAGGATGGATGTGACGGGGGGGCCTGAGACTAGGGACCCCGAGCTCACATCCCGCTGAGGAAGGCTGCCCGGATGTAACCGAGAACAGCGTGGAGAAAACCCCCCTAACATCCCAGGAGCCAGTGCGGCCCAACTTCCTCAACCACGGAACCCCTCTTTCCTGGGACGCCTCTGAACACCCCATGGAACTAACACAGACCCCCTCCCCCCCCTTTTGGCAGACTGGGCCTCGGGGATCTGCCAGGTGCTAAACAGGCCATCCGGAAACCTGATCGCAGGGGGCCTTGGGGTGTTGGGGTCACAGGGGTGGGAACAGAGGCCGAGTCCCACCCTCACTCCTGGTCGATGCTGGGGGTGGGCGGCTGTGTCCCTCCGCCTGCCTTTGTTTCCCCATCTCCAAGCTGCGTCCTCTCACATCCCTCCTGGTCGCTTTCCTCACCTTTAACAAGGTCCTGCTTATATTCGGAGGGGGCACAGCGCCCAGAGAAAGCAGAAGGAGGGGCTCACAGCGAAGGCTGCTTTCTGCTCTCGAGACCCCCCAACCCCCAATGCCCTGAGTTATTACGGGGGGAGGGGCCCTGCACCCACCTTTCCCCAGCCCCCATGGGCACAGTGACGCCCTCTGAGCCGATGAGGACCCTGAGGCCCAGGGCCCTGAAGGAAGTTGTGCAAGGGCCTGCACCTGGACAGTCGTGGGGGCGGGGCAAAGCCAGGCCACCGCCCTCACGGCCTCCGCAGTGCCCCGGGCCCTGCCTCCCGGGCCTCCAGAAGTCCCTGCAGCTGAGCACCTGCTGCCTGGCTCCCTCCAGGCCCCTGATCAAGCTGCACATCATTTGGAAGAAGGACGGAGCACTGCTCTCGGGCGGCATCAGTGACTACGGCCGCCGGCTCACCATCCCCAACCCCACGGGCAGCGACAGCGGCTACTACGAGTGCGAGGCCGTGCTGCGCAGCAGCAGCGTCCCCTCGGTCATCCGGGGAGCCTACCTGTCCGTGCTGGGTGAGATGGGGCAGGGCTGGGGCCTCAGTTGAACAGCGGTTGTATCATAAGGAGCATGGGTCTGATCCCCTCCCCTGATCCCTCTTCCCTCAGAACCGCCTCAGTTTGTCAAGGAGCCTGAGAGACACATCACAGCAGAGATGGAGAAGGTGGTAGACATCCCCTGTCGGGCCAAAGGTAACACCACAGAGAACGGGGGACAAGGACCCTCCTCCCCCAGACCTTCAGCTTCTCCTGTCCCTGTCACAGACTTTTCTGAATCCCACCTCCCCCTCCAGGCACCATCACTGAGTAGGGAGTCAGTCGGGCTGTGAGCAGACACCCCAGGAAAGACACCGGCCAAGTTACCGTAATCTCAGGACTGGAAGTGAGCCCACCTTCCTGCCACTTGAGGGTTACAAATGACCCCAAGTCACTGTCACGTCAGCATAGGCAACAGACCCAAATCGCCCATGCTTTGAGCGTTGTACACACGGCCGAGTTACCGTACCGTCAGAACCGCAAGAACACGGGGGGCCGCGCGCCTCGGGAGCCCCACCCAGATTCTGGGCCATTTTGCTCCATCTCCTCCAGCCCCCATGTCTCCTGAACCCCCCTGGTCAGAGCTCCTGGAGAACCTCTACCTTCCCACCCCGCGCCCACCTTCTGGAGCTGCTGAGCCAAAAGAGCCTGAACTGGGTGGCCTCTGGGCTGGCAGGAAGTCGGGGGCACACACGGCGGGACGGTGTCTAACGCTGAGCTGAGATGCAGCTCGGGGTTCAGGCAGGAGGGCGTGGTGGTGGAGGGGGGACCCCACCAGGGGGAGCAAGGCTCTGTTCATTCACTCATTCCGCAAACATTCAGAGGGTCCGCCGTGTGCCGAGACTCTCTGTTCTTGGGGCTGGAAGGTACAGAAGGAACCAAACAGCTGCTATGGAACTGACATTCCCGTGAGGGGGTGCCGGCAGGCCCACAAACAAACAGACGCCCTAGTTCCTTCCATCTGACGCCCCATTATTTTATGTGCCACTAAGAAAGAAAAAGGACTGCCAATTACATTATGACAGGCCGTGCGGTGGGGAGATCCGTCCTGATGGATCTCCCCGAGGTCACAACGCCCAAGAATGTTCGAGATTAAGTACAAGACCACAGGGTGTCCCTGTTGGAAAGCGCTGTGGAGGAAAAGCAAGCCAGTTAGTGGGGCACAGAGCCACGGGGTGCTCTTTGGAATGGGATATCCCCGGGGACTTCCCTGGAGCGGTCACATTTGAGCAGAGACCCAGAGGAAGAGAGGCTGAGAGGTGAGGGGAACCCCAGCTTTCCCCTCCCTGTGCGGACCAGGCACAAGGGGGCTTCCAAGGGCCCCCCAACAAACCCCAGTCCCTTCTGCACACTCCTGGACAGGGAGCTCTGTGGTCAAGTGGGTTTGGGAATCTCACCCCCAGCCAGAGGTCCCCCCAAACTACACCAAAGGCTCGGCTAAATATTGCAGAAACAAAGATATAGTGTGTCCAATCCAGCACCCCCAAGCTAAACTAACCCCGGGATCTTCTACATTTTTTTGGCGTCCCTACTGCGTACGAATTTCAGAACTGCTGCTCTAAGAACCACCTTCTGGAAGCCGGGATGGCTCAGCGGATGAAGCGCTCCCTTTGCAGCCCCGGGGACCGAGGATCGAATCCTGGGCCCCGGCCCGTGCGGACCCACATGCTGAACTGGGGTGTGCTTCCCAGGCAGAAGGCCCCCAGTTCAGTTCTTGCTCCCCTGTCCAGCCCCTGACTCCAGGGGACCTGCCTCCCATGAGGGAGGCCCCCAGCCCAGTTCCCGCCCTGCACGGCCCCCGCCCACCTGTGGAATGAAACCATGTCAAAAACTGATGATGTGCAACCATGGAGACGGCTCTGGGCCCTCCCCCTTCTCTCTGTCTCTCTGTGTCTCTCTGTCTCTGTCAAAAACAATAATAATAAAAAAAGAACAACCTCCCTCTCTCTCCTAAGGCCAGCCACGCACCTCTGAGGAGGTTCCAGAGGCCAAGACACACGGGCACCCCCTCGCCTTCTCCTGGTCTCCACCGGGCACCCGAGGCGGGAAGCGGGCGGCAGGAGGCTGGCTGACGGGCCCCCTCTCTCCGGCAGGTGTGCCTCCGCCCTCGGTCACCTGGTACAAGGACGCAGCCGTGGTCGAGGTGGCCAAACTGAGCCGCTTCCGGCAGCGCGGTGACGGCGGCCTGCAGATCAGCGAGCTGGTGCCTGACGACACGGGCATGTTCCAGTGCTTCGCCCGCAATGCCGCAGGCGAGGTGCAGACGTCCACCTACCTGGCGGTCACCAGTAAGTCAGGCCCTTCCTGTCCCACCCGCCCGGGACACAGCTTGGTGCCCGGCTCAGCTCCCAGAGGACGTCCCTTGGGCAGTTGCTTCTGCAGCCCTGAATCAGTGTCCTGGGGCGGGGGACGGCGGCTCCTGTGCCTACACGTCCCCCCTCGTATCTGGAAGCTGAGCTCAGGCCCGCTGGCCCTGCGAGGAGAAGCGCTGGAACCCGCTCGGGCATCTCCGCCGGCCCTGGGCTCGCTCCTGTGCAGGGAACTTGCCCACGTCCCCAAAGAGGGGAACCGGCACTTCATCCTCAGCCCCCTCCCCACCCCCATCCACGGGCAAACCCCTCCCCCCAGGAGTCTCTCGCTGCCCTGCCCAGTTCACAGCACCGCCTCACCCACCAGATGACACCGTGTGTGGCCGCACCCAAGCTCTGTGAAAGGGCACCCGCCTCCTTCCCCAAAGGGGACCCCACACCAGCCGAAGTGGCAGCACCGGGACGAGAACCTGGCCCCCTGGCTGTGGGGGCCCCTCCCAGTGTGTTGCTAAGAGGCCCCCCCCCCGTCTCTGTTGGCAGGCATCGCCCCCAACATCACCAGGGGCCCCCGGGACAGCACGGTGACCGACGGCATGTCGGTGGTACTGGCTTGTGAGACGTCAGGGGCCCCCCGGCCGGCCATCACTTGGCAGAAAGGTAGGTGAGGCCCACCTGGGACCGACGGACAGTCTAAGGCGGATCGGCCCTCAGAGCTCAGCTCTGGGCTAGCCGGGTTGCGTTTTCCGCGTACAGTTGTGAAGGTTGTACACTGCGTAACCCAAGAGGGTCACACCGCAGTGCGTTGTACCGTATGCGTGCACCACGTGCCACCCTGCCGGTCTCACGGCTCAGCTCTGTGTCGTCTGAGACCTGTGACTTTGGGTGAGTCGTGTACGCATGCTGAGCTTCAGGGTCCCCGTCTGCGAACTGGAGGCCACAGCCCACGTGGTGAGGCCCAGCGGGTGGTGGCCGTGGGGTGGTTCGAGCAGCGGTGGTGGTTAGAAGGCCCCACGCCTCCTCCCCAGGCAGCTCCGGGGGCTCCAGAAGCCTGAGCCCACAAAGCCGAAGCTGCCCACCTCAGTGCTGGCCCTGGGTGCCTCCTCCGCACCCCCTGTGTGTCACACACCTTCACAACTGTCCCTGTGCGCGCACACACACAGTCCCTCCCTCCAGCCTCCAAGCCTCTGCTCAGATGAGCCTGCTTCCCACTCCCCTCCCTGCTCAACCCCCTCCCCCTTACACAGATCACCTGATTATTCATTTTGCTTATTGCCCCTCCTCCTCCCACAAAGGCAGAGGTTTCAGTTTTGCCCACAGCTGCCTCCCCCTGGAGCCTAGAACAGAATCCGGCACACAGTAGGTGCTTACAGCACACAGTGGGTACTCGCAGCACACAGTAGGTGCTCACGGCACACAGTGGGTACTCGCAGCACACAGTAGGTGCTCACAGCACATTTGCGGAATGAGTGTCAGCACAGCCAGGCCGGTGCCTAGACGCAGACATACACATGCCCAGCTCACAGGCTCGTTCGTTCAACAGGCTTACACACATGTGCCGACAGACACACTCAGGCTCCCGCATGGAAACTCTGTCTAGACGGGTGGGGTTTTCTCCCGAGTGGGTGCCATCCCCGGAGCCCGCACGCTTGGCCCACTCCCACACAGCGCGTTTCCTCTCTTGCCCTCCCTCTCTCCAGGCACCGGGCCTGGTTAGGTCCCACCACACAGGGAGGTCTGTCCTGGCCAAAGCCGTGTTCCCCACCCCCGTCCCTCTCCTCCCTGCCCCTGCCCATCACTTTCCTCTGCTCCACTGAAGGTGACTTCCCGGCAGCATCATGCAACAGGATGCCTGTCACCACCTTGCCAGAGCTGTCTGCCCTCCTCCCCCCGGCCCAGGTGCCAGCTGCCTCAGGACAGTCCCTGGCCTTCTCCTGGGAAGGGTAGACAGTGTGGCAGGTGGAAGTTGTCAGGGGACCCGGGCCACCCACTCCGTGACCCTCTGCCCTTGTGCTTGTCACCAAGTCAGAAGCCTCAGCCCTCCCCACCCCCGCCAGGCCCGCCAGCCCCTGGCCCGGGCCCTCCTGTGTCGCCTGAGCCTGCCCCGTGTCGCCCGCAGGGGAGCGCATCCTGGCCAGCGGCTCCGTGCAGCTGCCCCGCTTCACGCTCCTGGAGTCCGGCAGCCTGCTGGTCAGCCCCACCCACATCTCGGACGCCGGGACCTACACCTGCTTGGCCACCAACTCGCGGGGCGTGGACGAAGCCTCAGCCGACCTGGTCGTGTGGGGTGAGTGTGCAGAGAGCCGGAGTGCGTGCATGACACGTCTGTGCATGGGCGTGTGCTGAGCACTCACCAGGTCCCGCAGAGCACACACTCACACCGCCTCCCCTGCCCACCCACACGTCTATGCAACCCGGGCACACACATCTCCGAAGAGGGGCCCGGACAGATTAATTCACAGGCCAGGGAGCAGGAAGGCCGAGGTGAGCAGGGCTCTTGCGCGTGGCTGAGGTCGACAGCTTTCATCTGCTTCGGGGCAGAACCCAGCAAAACGTTTGTAAAGAGCCGGTAGTCAATACGTCCGGCTCTGTGGGCCAGGCTCTGTCGCTAATCCTCAGTGGGCGCTTCGGTTCCATCGAGAAAGCGGCCGTAGATGATACTTAATCCAGGGGGCGTGGCTACATTCCAGTACAAGTGCATTCACCCCAACAGGACACCGGCCACCTTGACCCCCAGACGGTAGTGCGCTGCCCTCTGCTTGAAGGGAACTTCTCAAACCCTTTCCAGCTCGCAGACTGCACCCCCTTGGGCTCTGCTCCCAAGATGGACATACCTGCGGGCCACCTGTCCAGGCTGAGCCTCGCTGACCCGGTGGCGATGCCTCTGACCGGGACACAGACAGTCCTAGTTTCATTCGCTGGCTGGACCACTCATGTGCTGGGAGTGTGGCCCTGCTCATCCTCCGGTTCTCGTGTCTTCACCCCTCGCGTGGGTTTGTGGGAGCAAAATCACACGAGCCCCCATGAGAAAAGGTGCAGGTGTCATGGACGCACGTCCTGTTGAACGTTCTGGGACATTCACGGTGGTCGGCCTGCTCACCCGCCGTTCTGCCTTCATCCACCTGCAGAATTCATCTGCACGAGCCAGCTCACCTGCCGGCGCCCCCCTCCCCCCCATCCACCTGTGTCTCACCTGTTGCCAGGGGACCCACGCCCCGTCTCACTACACTCTCTCTCCCTGCTGTCTTGTAGCCCGGACCCGCATCACCAAGCCTCCCCAGGACCAGAGCGTCATCAAGGGGACCCAGGCTTCCCTGGTGTGCGGCGTGACCCATGACCCCCGGGTGACCACCAGGTAGGTCCGCCCTCAGCCGTGGCCCCGTGGAGGCAAAGGCGGCGTTAGGGGTGGCGGGGACCTGGGCCGGTGTCTACGCCGTGGAGGTAGTCATGGCTTGCGTGCAGGGCCGTGGAACACCCTGGGGGGGCCGTTTTCAGAGCTCATACAGGGCTGAGGTGTGGAGGGTGCTGTGTAAACACCCAGGGATCTGAGCTGGCTTCGGTGGAAATGGGGGGAGAGGGAAAGGAATGTGGGAAAACGGAGGAAGGAGGAAGGGCAGGAGAAGAAAGAGGCGTCTCTGCAGTGTCTCCCAAACCCTCTGCCCACCCAGTGAACAGAAGAGGGTGGGTCTTGGTAAACAGGCGTGGGAGAAGTGAGAGGCCGGAGCAGGAGAGCACCCAAAAGAGACACGCGTGAGGGGAAATTTCTGCCCCCATCATGCGCCGTGGGCGCTGGGACCTCACCAAGCTCCTTGTCATGGAGGTAGCCCGGGAGGGGCAGCCCGGGAGGGGCAGCCAGGACAGAAGCAGCCAAGAAAGGCAGAAGAGCCAGGACCCCTCCCCAGCTTGGGACAAGGACACCCAGGGCAGGGGGCCAACCCTGGGGAAGACTTGGGAACTAAAACCGGGAGAAAATCACGCCTTTGGGCTCTCCCCTTGAGCTCTGAGATGCTGAGTGGAAAAAAAAATGTAAGTGCTTCCATAGAAATAATATTCCCTCTGGGTTGCTTCTCTATTTTATGGGCAACACCACTGCCAAGGCAACTGACATGGAGGCTGGGAGGGGCCCGGCCCTGCTGCCGCTCAGAATAGGGGCCCCGCCCCTCTAGAGGCAAGTGCGTCCTCGGGCGCCATCTGCTGGCCACTGGGCATATATACAGCCTGTGTGGCCGCACCGAAGGGCCCCGGAAGCCAAGGTTGTTGGCATAAGGGGTCAATAGACTTTTAGACCAATGCCTATTCTCAGAGGATCCCTCTTGAGCCCCAATTTGAGAAGCACCTCACTCAACATTCAACATTGACCCTTTAAGACGGTCATCATGCGGTTGCAGTGCACATGCCAACGTGAGCCTTGAAATCCCCTAGGTATAGTTCACTGTCGGCAGATGATCCAGAATGTGGTTATCCCGGAGTGTCTTAGATTTTTGCTTTAAAAAATGAATAGGCCAACTATAGACACCCACCTCCACCCCCCTAGAATATGGCTGTGGGGCTCAGACCCACACATCAAAAGTAGCTATTATTCTGGTATCCATTAATTGAAAATTTTTATAACAATAAGCTACATTAATGCAGTAACACTTAAGTAGTTGGTCATTTATTTATACAAATGTCATCTGATATTTGGGAAATACTTGCACATGTTCGTCGATCTCTAGACAATTCTTGATGAACAAAGGGAGTCCAGAACCTTCTTTATTTTTTAAGATTTATTTTATTGTTGGAGAGAAGGAGAGACAGACAGAGAGAAGGGGGTGGGCCCAGAGCCATCTCCATAGTTGCACATCATTAGTTGTGACATGGTTTCATTCCACGCAGGTGGATGTGGGGTCACACGGGGCGAGAACTGGACTGGGGGCCTCCCACATGGTAGTGAGAACCTCCCCACTATCCCAGTGGTTACCAGCTGCACCACAGTTCAGCACGTGGGTTTGCACGGGCTGGGGCTGGGATTCAACCCTCAGACCTTGTGGTTGCAAGGCAAGCGCTCAACCGCTGAGCTATCCCAGCCTCCCTCAGAACCCCTTGCAGGCCCGAACTCCAGGACCCCCAGTGACCTATAGACAGGGTTTTACTGTTCCCATTTAGTGCAGGGGTCCTCACCTGAGAATGGCATTACTCATCTAGGACAGTCTTTTTCTAAATGGAGGAAAGGACAGAATTGGTCCTTAATACCCCCAAAAGTCAAGGACACCCCTATCTTCCATCCCCACCGGTCTTTCCTGGACTTGGGTGGGTGGGGGGCTTCCTGCTGGCCCACACCTTCCAGAGGTGAGTCTTGGGGGCAGGGCAAGCCCCCAACTTCAGTATCTTTTAAAAGGCCCTGAGGTGATTCTAATGCACAGCTAAGAATAAAAACCCGGTGCTAGACACATGGGGTGGGGGCATGGCGGGGGTCCCTGAGGAATCAGGCCAGAAAGGATGCAAGCTCATCAAGTGGAAGTGCTGGCCACTTAGTCCTGCATGACAATGCCGGGGCCCCTGGGTGGCTATCAGGGCAGGCGTAGCGTAGGTGACCAGCATAAGAAGCTTCCAGAACAGCACAGAAGGAAACACTCTGTTTGGTATCTGAACCCAGATCTGGACCCAATCCGAGCAATCTACTTTTAGCCATTTATTAATAGCCATCAATATTTTATCATTTTTTTTCTTATTACACAGAAAATAGATATCCATTTTAGGGGGAAAACATAGACAACGCAGATCAGCCAAAAAAGAAAATGGGGAGGGAAAGAGAGCAAGAGAGAGAGGAAGAACAAAAGGAGAGCGACCTGGTTCCCTCAGGGAGAGTATTATTTGGATGCCATTTAAAAAAAAAACTAGAAACATTGTTTATTAATTGGCTTTTCCCCTTAAGAACCCATTGCGAATCGCTTCCTGATCGATAAATATTTTTTTAGAAACTCAATTATATGATTATTCAGTCATCCATTTGGTAGATGCCACATAATTTATGTTACTAATTTTCTAATGCTGGGTATTTGGATTGCTTCTTTTTTTCTTGTTTTGTTTTGCTCATATGAAGAAATATTGCTCTAAATGTCCTTGTAACTACATATTTTTGCCCATTCTTGATTTCCTGAGGACTCTAATATTATTTCAAGCTGAGAGGATGCCTGAAAACTACTCATCAAAATTGTTTAATAGGCAGCTATGTAATTACAGACTATTTTGGAAAATTTTTACCGAAAGTTAAATGGACTCGTGGATTTTATTTTTAATGCTTGATTGGAGAAATTTTCAAACGTACCCCAAAGTAGAGAGAATTGCATCATCAACCCCCATGTGACATCTCTTGGCCTCAACAGTCATCAGCATTTTACCCAGCTTTCGTCTCTCTCCCCAACCGCATGTTTGTTTGTTTTTTAAGATTTATTTTATTGTTTGAGAAAAGGTGAGAGAGAGATGGGACCCAGAGCGCTTACCCTCATTCCACACAGGGCCGCGTGGGGCGGGAACGGAACTGGGGGCCTCCCGCATGGGAGGCGAGAACCCTTGTCTCCATCTCAGCGGTCACCAGCTGCATCATAGCTCAGCACATGGGTTTTGCATGGGCCGGGGCTGGGATTCGACCTCCAGACCTTGTAACCATGAGGCAAGTGCCCAACCTATTGAGCCATCCCAGTGTCTGCCAGCCCCACCCTTCCCACCACCTGCTTTTTTTTTATAACTGCAATATTTTAAAAGCAAGTCTCAAACATGTCATTTCACCCTTAAATAGGTCAGTGTGCATTTTTTTTTTTTTACTGAAAAGGGCTTTTCATTAAACATAACAATCATGTCTCCTGTCACACCTATCACAATAGACAACAATTCTTTGATTTCTGCCAATACCAGACCATATTCCTCTCACCATGATTACCCCAAAGGCGTCTTTTTTACAGTTGGTTGGTTGAACTCGGGGTCCAAACAAGGTGTCCACGTTGTGTTTGGTTGGCATGCCTCCTTGACTCTACACAGTCCTGCCCCCACTCCTTTCTATTTCTGTCTTTTATTTTTGTTTGGTTTTCATGCAATTGTTTTGTTGGGGAAACCAAGGTCTACAGGACAGAGGTCAAAAAACGTTTTGTAAAGGGCAGGAGCGTAAACATTTTAGGCTTTGAGAGCCATAAAGTCGTCGCCACAACTACTCAACTCTGAGTTTGCAGTGCAAAAACATTC